>LAZP02000146.1:0-38362 GCA_001272575.2 Ophiocordyceps unilateralis | reverse complement strand
TTTTTTTTTTTTTTTTTGGCTAATGGCCGTTTTGTAGCTTCGTGAGGCCGACTTATGCTCCGGCCCCGTCCAGGAGGTTAGACTCTTTCCCCAACGAGAAATAAATAACATCCATGTCGGCGAGGCATAAATGGTTCAAGGTTCAAGTCGATGAGACAGGAGCACCAATAGGCAAAGTATATATAAAAAAAAAGTTGGCGATTTTTGTGTCTTTTTTTTTTTTNNNNCCCCCCCTCTCCTTCTAGCGCTGCTGCGATAAGCGCTTCCCACCACTCCGGACTGGTCCCCCCCCCCCCTTTCCCTCCCCCACAGCCACCACCAACACTCAACTCACTTCTTACTCCTCGGCTGCCTCCAACTCGGCCAACAATTCCCTCTCGAGCGCCTCGTCATCGAGGTCCGTGTCCGTCTCGGCCGCGCCGTTGGGCGTCTGCACAGATCGTAGCGTCGACGTGCCACGACTTCGTGACAGCCGTTGCTTCTTGGCTATGATACTACCGCCGTTCGTCGGCCTAGACGACGTGGGCGCGTCTTCGTCCGATTCGTCGCCTGCTTGCGGCTTCTTTCGCTTTCCTTTGGTGGTGGTGGTGGTGGTGGCGATGTCCGGTGTATCGCTTTCCGTCGTGTTACCGGAACCGCTTTCGTCATCCTTTCTCTCGACATCCTCGTCGTCTTCTCCGTCGTCGTCGTCGTCGTCGTCGTCGTCGTCGTCGTCGTCGTCATCGTCGTCATCGTCGCCTTCATCGCCGAGAAACTCCTCCAGGTCCTTATCCGCCGTAGCCCAGTCGAAATCCTTGAGCTCGCGCGCCTCGTCGACCGCCTCGACTACCCCCTTCTCCTTGTCAACGTCCGACGGTTCCTCCGTATCTGCAGACCTCTCGCGGTCGGCGTCTAGGATTTCCAGATAGTACGGCCGCTCGTCCAGACGGCGCCACTGGCTGAGGCAGTCTATGAGCCAGTTCTGGTTCACAATCTTGATGCCCGCCATCTTGGCTGCTTGCTGTACCTTTTTCGTCCGCGGCCGTGACGTCGACACGACGAGATGGGTCACGCGTCGTGATACGCTGTCGAGGACTTGCGCGCCGAAGCTTTGTGCCTGCATCCCGATTTCTGACTCTTCCACCATGACGCCCAATGGCACGAGGCCCGACAGAACAATGACCAGCCCGGAAAGCACGTTAGACTTGAGCTCGTCGAGAATGTCACCAACGTCTGGCACCATTGATAGGTCCACGCCATCGTCCGCCGTTGACCGTCGCCGGCTGTTGTTGCTGTTGTTGACGCTGCTACCCGGCGCGAGCGTTGGATCCGATTGCCGCCTTTCTTGCCGTTTCTTATCATACGTCTCGTAAAAGGACGTGTGCAAATCTGTGAGATGATCTTGCAACGCGCTCAGCTCTTCGTCGTCATCGCTAAGTAGGTGTTGCCGTCCGTGGCCAGCGCCGGTGGAGGCTGTCGTCGAGTCGCCCGTCTCGTCGTGCGCTGCCGACAGCTCGCCCTCGCGGTCGAGTTCTTCCTGCATGTGTAGCAGCGGTCGGTCGGTAAGCTGCCTCTCCAACGTCTTCTCCTGCTCCTCGGCCTGCATCTTGAGGCTCATGTCCTCAGCTCCGCTCATCCTGGCGATTTCCTCCAAGGGAGACGCAGCCACTTTGGACGGATCCGTCTCCTCATCGACAGCAGCAGCAGCCGGCGCCGGAGTCCCCTCAGCCTGTAGTGCGCCGTTGGGCTGGGGCAAGGACGTCGGTGGCGGCGCGTCGGCGCGCCTAGGCAGGAAGCTCGAATTGATATCGCCGATGCCCTTGAAGAAATCGTACGGTATCACCTTGATCAGATTAGGCCGATTCCGCGGCCAGACGTCGGCGCGGTCGTCGATAATGACCACCATGTTGGTGCTCACGGGAAAGATGCGCTGCAGGCTCTTAGACGTGATGCTGCCGTTCTCATCACGGCTGATGACGCGATTGCCAAAGAGCCGGCGGTCCGGGTCGACGATTTGCGTGATGTTGAGCGCATAGGCGCGCGTGCCCATGGTGTAGACGTGCATCTCGTACATGCGCGATACTTCCTCGAGAAACTGGCGCAGTCCCGGACGTAGCTTGATGTAATAGGTGCAGCCGCTGGCCAATCCACGCGGGCCGTCGTCGTTTAGCTGGAAGCTCTTGACGTCGCGCACCGCCTCGTGGTTGGCGCTCGAGGCATCGCGCTGCCACTCGCCAATGGTAGGCTCGATGCAGGCGTGAATGATGGTCTGATCAAGGTCGACGACGAGGCTCAGCTTACGTTGGCGAAGCAGGCGCTTCTGCGTCTCGTTCTCGGCCCTGGTGGCCACCTCCTGGCTGACCATGAGGCCGGTCTGATCGTGCGTCATGTTGATGGTGGCGCGATCCGTGTCCCTTTCCTCGCTTGCCCAGCTGGTCTCGGTCATGTCGGCGCCGCATAGACAGCACAGACGATGAAGCTGAACCTCGTGACTGCAAGCTTCGTCGACGACCATGCAGGGCACATCGGCGCTGATGACCATGCCCTCGCGAATGCGCCATTCCTTAAGCCGGCCCTCGGCGGGGCTGGCAAACTCGACGTAGGCCGACTCGTCGTTCCACGAGTCGTCGCCGACCTTGCGACGCCAACTGAACTTGTAGACGAAGAGCTTGTCTTGCTTGCGAATCGCGTCGCCGGCCGACTTGAGGAGCTTGGTGACGGTGATGGGATAGTGCAGGCGGGAGCCCAGCGAGACGGATTTTTCGGGCATGACGGCGTTTTGCTGGATCAATAGGACGAGTACCTATGTTTCCGACGAGTTGCTGCTGCTGTTGCTGCTTCTGGTGGCTCGTCTGGTGTCGATCCTTGGAGGCGACGCAGCGGCTCCAGCCAAGCCCATGGCCTTTTTTCTCCGTGGCCCAGGAAGAAGAAGCTGCCGAAGCGAAAATGGTTACGAGCGGGACGAGTCGCGATCGAGGGGAGGTATTGGCTGGGGAGGGAAAGTGGTCGTAGCTAGTTCAGGCGCTGGCTTAGGATCGCAGAAGCGACTCGTAGCACAGTACAGCAAGAATGACGAAACGGAGCTGCCTGCTATCGATTTGTGCGCGTCTGGCTTTGTTTGAGGCGGCGAAGAAAAGCTCGATGGCGGGCAGGCCTCAAGGTTGCTGGTGTTGGTCGAAGCTGCGGAGCCCGCCCAGAGCCGCAAGTACTGCGGTACGAGAAACACGAGCGAGTTGCATGTGGTTTCTTGGAGGACGACTGGCGACAAGTTACCTTTTTCTGAGGCTCTCTGTAAGTACTCTACTACCCTCCGAGACCTCCCCACAAGCTTGCCGCGCGAAGCGGGTCGTTTTCCCCGAGTCAGTCACGTGAGCCGCACGTTGAGCAGCGCGTTGGAAAGATGACGACAAACGGTCTCAGACGAGTCAGTCAATTTCCCTCTCTGGTCACATGTGGAAAAAGACAAGAACTTGTGCTATTATTCGCTCGAAACCAGAAAGGAGACGTGCGGAAGAATGCTCTACGACGACAGACAGCTACCGAGACTATACAGCGCTGACCACCTACTTACCTACACCAGTAGGCCGGGGAAAAAAACTACTCGACGAACATGAAAGCCTTTCACTCCAGTAAAGCTGGTTGTGTAAATGGATACGAGCGAGGACTCATTGCAGGAGTGCGTCCCATGAATGCCCCAGTCCATCAACGCAATGCCGAAACACATGGCCCAGCCACTTGTTTCACTGCATCACTGCCCCGGGAGATCCAAGTAAACAAAGACGACCAACGTGACGTCGAATCCCAGTTGTCATTGGTAAATAAATACTCAAACTTGCCTATAGACACACAAAAAAGATGCCTCCCAATCAACCATTCATTCGCCGTAGGGAGAAACCCCTTTCCCAATGCCAACAATACACATACCCTCACGCAGCCGCCTGCACCACCTTGAACCCCCCTGCTGTCACCCTCGATATCTCGTCGTTCTTGTGCGGCAGCAGCCCCAGCGCAAACGCCACGTCGTTCCACTGCCTCTCCGTCTCGCACCGGGGTAGCCTAGCCGCCAGCTTCTCCGCCAGCTGCTTGGCGTGCTTGTCCTGTGTTTGCAAGTCAGCACGGGGGGTAACTCAGCCCGGGGAAACGACGACGACATACCTTCTCGACGAAGCCCAGCAGGAAGCGAATAACCCGCCTAAAGCTCTCCTCTTCCATGCCGCCCGCACTCAGCAGGCTAAACACATCCACGAAATGGTTGTACACCGCGTTGTCCTTGGTGCTCAGCTCCGTAAAGAACATGCGCGCCAGGTCCGCTATCCGTCTGTCTCCGTCCTCCAGACACTTTGCCATCTCGCCCAGCTGGCCCTTGACCTTGACCTGGCCGGCAAGGATCAAAAAGGTTAGCGTCATGAGACAGGTGCGCTTGACGGACGCGTCGTCGTCTGCCAACCTGCGGTACAAAAAGTCGGTGTTCTCGTCGATGAGGTGGTTGAAGCAAACTGCCATGTCTCCCAGCGCGATGACAGCGTTGGACCTCACCGTCGCGTCCGGCGACCGCTCCATGATGGTGATGAGCAGCGGCAGGTTCGCCTCGCAGTACTCGGCCGACACGCACATCAGCTTGGCCAGGCACAGCGTCGCGGCCGCCTGGAGCCCCTTGTCGGCGTACAGCGTGTTGTTGGCGCAGACTTCGGATACGAGAGGACCGAACTGGGCGAGCAGCGAGCTGGGACCGTATAAAAGCTCGCGCTCGCGGATGTGGGCCATGGCCTCGGTGAAGTCATCTTCGGATGTGCCGCCGATGAGGTCGAGCTCGTCGGCTTCGTCCTTGGTGCGCTGCTCAGGGGCCTTGTTGGCCGCCGCCGCCGCCGCCGCCGCCGCCGCCGGCTGCTGCTGCTGCTGCTGCTGCTGCTGCTTGCGGCGCTTAAAGTCGAGCTCGCACAGCTCCAAGTGAACAATCTGCTTAATGGCGACGTGACCGACGATAAAGAGCAGCTGCGAGAGGGCAACGGCGTTGCTCGTCCCGGCCTCGGGCTCGACACGCGTCTCATCGCGCGACGCCGGCCGAGAACGCGATCCGCCGAGCACCTGACGCGTCTTCTTCCGGATCACGTCGGAGCAGAGCGTGTCCGGATGCTTGGACACGGCGTAGATTGCGTTGATGGCCTGCTCCGTCATGCCGTACCACTCCTTGCTGTCCGACGACACCTCGGTGATGGCCGCCAGCCGGGCCGACACGGCGTGGTCGTTGGGCAGACGCGAGAACCTGGCGGCCGTCGGGTCCTTGGCCTGACGTCCGGTCGGGTTGATGCGCCGCAGCGCGATGCAAGTGTACTTGGCCAGCTGGAGGTCGTCTCGGCCGTGAGCTCCGAGGCCGGTGCCCAGCATCGTCTCCATCTCGCCGACGACAATCTCCGGGTTGGCCGTGGCCAGCATGCCCAAGACGATGATGGCGCCGCGCCGCTGCGTCCTCGAAATGTCGCGCCTCTGTACGCCGTAGACCTGCCACAGCTTGGCGATGACGGCGTCTGGGATGACGCCTCCCTTCATCATGGTCGCCAGCAGCTGCTCCAGCGAAGTCAGCTCCGCCGGAGTCGCCCCAAACGTCAGGCTGATCATGTTGCGTGCCACGTAGTTGGCCGCGTCGTTTGCGCTGAACGTCTCGGGCGCCTCGAAGAAGAGGCGTCGGTAGCACTCAATCAGATGCGTCTGCACCCCCTTGCCCTCGTCGCTGTTGCCCTTGGTCCAGATCAGCCGCAGCATGCGACGGATGCCGACCTTGTTCTGCTCGATGTCGTAGGCGTCGCCGACCTCAAAGTAGTCCATGGCCTCGATGACCTCGCTCTTGTTGCGCGAGCCGAGCAGCTGGCAGACGATGCCCGTGGCCTCGTGCAGCACGTCGATGAAGCGGAGCGCCTCGGCATGGTACCGCTTCATCAGCGTGAGCTTCTCCATGGCCTCGCTCGTCGCCGCCTCCTCCTGAGCCTTGCGTACGGCCGCCGCCCGGTCCTCGTCCGTCATCGCTTTCGCCTCCTTGGTCGGGGAGCCGATCTGGGTCGCGTCGTCGAGGAGCTCGTTGTCGACCGTCGTGTTGACCTCGCCGGCGCCAAGCCCAGGCATCCCCTGAGGCGGCCTGAGCGCATTCAGCTCCTCGTCGAGCTGGTCGTGGCGGGCCTGCCACTCCTTGCGCGACAGCTGGGCGCCGTGCATGACGGTAAAGGGATGCGTCTTGACCAGCGTGCCCAGCAGCTTAATGGCGTTGCGCCTCACGTTACTGCTCTTGTCCTCGAGGCTGCGGCAAGCGAGCTCGGCCGCCCTCTGGCGCCGCTTGGGGAACTTTTGCTCCAGCTCGCAGAGCTTCATGTAGACCTGCAGCGTCCTCGATCGGCAGTAAGGGTTGATGTCGAGGAAGCGCTCCTCGAGCACGTCGAAGAAGGCGTTGAGCTGTGACCTGTGGTTGTCGCTGCGCTCGTCCTGCTTGCTGAGATGGGCAATCATGTTACCGCAGACCTCGATGAGGGCGCAACGGAGCGTATACGACTATGATACTGGTAAGCAATTGGCGCATCGCACGTCATCGTCTGTCCTCACCTCGCTGTCGAGCTGCTTGGCGAGCATCGTCATCTGCTTAATCACCAGACGCGGCGCCAGCTCCGAGAGCTTGGTGGCAAAGGCCGAGACCGACTTGGGGCCGCGCGTGTCGTTTGAGTTGAACTCCTTGTTGCTAAGCTCGCGTAGGACCTCGTCGGCGAGCTGGGGATAGTCGTACGTCTCGGCGAGGATGTGGAGGAACTCGGCCATGGGCTCGGAGAGGTGCTCGAAGTAGGTGAGGTTCTGCACCACGTTGATCTGGGCGGCTGAGATACAAGTTAGCCTGTATCCGCAGCCTGCCCTTTGGCTCTACGACGCACCGTATCCGTGGCCGTGATGCTTGACGGCGACGCAGAGTACCTTGTAGCAGTGCATGCGGATGGAGATGGCCTTGACGCGCTGCTCGCTCTCGAGCACCATGTATACGGGCCGGGTGAGCAGGCCAACAAAGGTGTCACGCTCGCTGGTCGTAAGGAAGATTTTCGATAGCCTGAGCTTGAGCACCTTGCACATGACGTCGAGGGCCGACTGCAGCTGCGCGGCCGAGTCCCAGGAGCCATCCTTGGTCGAACCCTTTTTGGGCTTTCCGCGGCCGCGAGCAGCGGGAGCCGTGGAAGACTTCTCAGCGGCTTTGGTCTCGACAGCAGCGATGGTCCATTGCAGAAGAAAGCCATACATCTCGAGCAGCTGCTTGTGGTGAGCGACGGTATCGCGCTCATCGGGCGAGTCGACGTCATTGTGTACGGCATCGGCCTCGGCGCTCAAGCCGCTCATGACAAGATCGAACATGCTGCTCAGGGCGTGTGTGGGCAAGAAGATGCTGTACCTGCGGCGAGAGTAGTTAGGCAAGGGGGACGAGAGGCGCTGCGAGGGCAACCTTACTTGAGGAGAAGCTGCAGGGAGTCCATGTTGGACGCGCGGGTCAAGGCATCTGGGCTGTCGGCGACGGCATCGACGATGGAGTCGAGTACCGGGTTGAGAACAGAGCCGGACAGCGACTCGGGATCCGTCTCGCAGTCCAGCAGGGCCGAGTCGGCCTCGGGCGTGGGGATCGAGGCCGGGTCCGACATGTAATGCTTGAGCGCATTGTTGATGTCGAAGTCGGCGGCCATGGTGAAGACAGACGCGACACCGCGGCTGGCGATGAAGAGACGATAAGGCGGAAGAGAGACAATGCGCCAGATTGGGCGACGATGATGAAGTTGGATCGAAATCACTGATTGCCCCGTTCTCTCAGCAACGGCTAATTGTTTTCTTTTTCTTTGTTTTGTCCACGACGCGCCTGACGCTAGGGTCGATGGCGTAGGTAAGCATCCAGTATTAGTCTAGTACCTGCCTAGCTGGAAGAGTGCCGTACCCTCTCTGCCCCAAGCTGCAGCTGGGCTACTAAGGGCTCCCCCTTGTCCTTCGTACTTCAATATCACGTGCTGACAGAATACCGAACCCGTCGTTCACATTAGCAAGCACCCATCTTTTAGGTGGGCAACACAGAATGCGGGTGGACACACAGTAATGATCCAGACTAGCCGCCATCTCGATGCATCCTAAGCGCCAGATCCCTAGCCCGAATCCCTGTTTACAACAACACCTGCATCTGGGCCTCGCGCCCTCGTCTCCCTGACAAAGCCGGGATCATGACGGCCCTCACTCGAGAAGAGGCTTTCGAGATCCACGAGGACGTGGCGACCGAGGAGACGGTGCTGATGGCTGATGACGAGGCCGAGTCCGCCGCGCCGCCGGATGAAGAAGACGAGTGTGTTGACGACGAGGGGGAAGACGAGTACGGGGAGGACGACGAGGGGGAGGACGAGGAGGGGCAGGTCGAGAACGAAGTGGAAGAGGGAGAAGAGCACCACGACGACGATGACGGCGATACCGAGGCAGGAAATCTTGACTCCGACTCCGAATCCATGGAGAGCTCCGATGACGAGCAGGTCGAGACGGCCGTTCAGGCCGACATGGACAAGCTGCAGCGAGACTTTCCTGGCTTTCGCGACAAATACCGTCTCATCAAGCGCATCGGTGAAGGTATCGTCTTCCTCCTCCGATCGCCTTGCCCCCCCCCCTTTTCTCCCCTGCGCTCGCTGACTCCTCCTCCCCCCAATCGCAGGCACCTTCTCGACCGTCTTCAAGGCCGAGGACATGCACTACGGTCGCTACGACAACAGCTGGGACCTACAAGACGGTCCCTCCAAGTGGACGCCTCCGCCGCTCAAGAAACGGCGACCATCATCAGGCGCTCCGCTCCGCTCTCCTCGCCGGCCGCGACCGCGATATGTGGCCGTCAAGAAGATCTACGTGACGTCGAGCCCGGCGCGGATCCTAAACGAACTCGAGTTGCTTCACGACCTGCGCCAATGCCCGTCCGTCTGTCCGCTCATCACAGCCTTTCGCCAGACCGACCAGGTCGTCGCTGTGCTGCCCTACTTTCGTCATGGCGATTTCCGCTCCTACTTTCGCGACATGACGACGGCCGACGTGGCCATCTACCTGCGATCGCTTTTTACCGCCTTGCGCAGTGTTCACGCTCACAAGATTCTTCATCGCGATATTAAACCCACAAACTTCCTCTACGACCCTGCTTCGCAGCACGGCGTCCTCGTCGACTTTGGCCTGGCCGAGCGTGAAGGCTCCGACTGTCGACCTTGTCTCTGCCACGAACCTCGTGAGGTCCGCAGGCTGCGACAGTCCGCCTCCGCCTGGGTCCAGTCCGCCGCCGCCGGAGCCGGAGCTCAGCCCGGCTATCCCAAGGCCGATACCCGGCCGTCGCGCCGCGCCAACCGCGCCGGCACCCGTGGCTTCCGCGCGCCAGAGGTGCTCTTCAAGTGCACTGAGCAGACGACGGCCATCGACATCTGGTCCGTCGGCGTCGTTCTCCTCACTATCTTGTCGAAGCGCTTCCCCTTCTTCAACTCGGCCGACGACGTCGAGGCCATGATCGAAATCGCCACCATCTTCGGCTCCAAGCGGATGAAGGCCGCCGGTCTATTGCACGGCTGCGTCTTCGAGACAAATATACCTACCGTCGGCCAGCAAGGCTTCTCCATGGAGAAGATCATACTCTGGAGCACCTGTCGCACCGATGACCGTCCCCTGACTCCGGATGAGAAGCTTGCCGTCCGCTTCCTCGACCGCTGCATGGAGCTCGACCCTTCGCGTCGCATCACCGCCGAACAAGCCCTCGATCACGAGTTTCTGCGAATCGCCAAGCCGTTGGGTCAGTCTTTGTCCGACGACCAAGACGACGAGGTCGAGATGCTGGACACGTGAGCCGCAAGCCGACAACGAGTTGAGGAGGCATATCAGACCGCCGCCGGCCGTCGACCAGACAACTTCTCATGTAATATTAGTCGCCGCCGCACCAGCCCGGCGTGTAGAGTAGCACACTTTTGCACAGATGACGGCGTCAATGAAGATACCACCTGGGCCGTTTTGCGCCCAGCATAGGAGCAAGAGAACAATAGTCTTTTCATCCCTGTGCCTCATCATGCATGTACAGGAAGTCTTGTGGACTTGTACAAGTGGCCGAGTCTCCGACAATACGCGTCCTTTTCCCTCTCCATCCTGACCTTGGGGTGCTTGACGAAGCCTCGCAACATGGTTAAAAATTCGATTATACCTTGTTGTCGAACAAAACTCCACTTCAGAGTCCTCGATGCAATGGCCGAATCCCGACCAGATACAGGCTCTTTTCCCGACTAGCCGCGCAGAGAATGCGGAGGGGGACCACAGGCATTTCCCGGGTCCGACACGTGAGAATCCGCAAGCACGCCCCCGACTCCCCATCGCCGACAATGCTTCTCTAAGCCACCAGCTCGACGACGCCGCCGGCCTCATTGATCTTCTTCTCCGCCAGCTTGCTCACCCACCGCGCGCGGACGACCAGCGGGATTTCGGGGAGGCGGCCCTTGCCGAGGACCTTGGAGTAGCCGAGGGGGAGGAGATCGAGCACGGGGGCCGTGTCCTTTTTCTTGCCGCTGATGTAGGCTTCCCGGGTTTCCGCGGGGACGAGGGTCCAGAGCTATGGAGGTGAATGGTTAGCCTGCGCCAAGTGCCTTGATCAAGTAGCCCCGGTGCCACGGGGTGTTTTTGGGGCTCCAGTGTACCTTGTCGAGGTTGATGATGGGCTTCCAGAAGTGGTTCTGCTGCTTGTGGAAGTACCGCATGCCGACTTTACCGAAGAAACCCGGGTGGTACTATCGAGACGTATCAGAATCCCCTCAAGCCGCCTCGGTCGTCGCCAGCGAGTCGAACCTTGTCCATGTTCGTGCGGTGATGATGCTGACCACCGGCCAGACCGCGACCACCGGGGTGCTTGCGGTGCTTGCCAACTCGGCCGTGGCCGTGCGATACGTGACCGCGACTGCGAACGAAGCCCTCGTTAGCCCACGATGCGCTGGACGGTGCCGTAACGGCGAGGGCAGGCCACAAAGAAAATTGACTCTATCAATCGGGAAAGAGACGCACAGCTTGCGGGTCTTGCAGGTTCTGGTAGGCATGACGGGCGTCGGTGCAATTCCGCTGGTTCAACGTCAGGCGTGAATCGACGGTGGGTGTTGATGATTTTCGCCTGCCACTTGCTTTGGGGCTGGCTCGGCGCCGGGAAAACTTGTTGGGCGAAGTGAGGGCAGCGCAACCCTAAGTGTCAGCGCTGGCGGAACGCCTAATCATGTGACCCCGCGTGCGGCCCGCGACGGTGAGCCTGACTAACTGCACGGACAGCTTGACGTCTAGACGACGCGATCGCATTTCGCAGGCTGCAAACGACTGCTGTATACCTTTCCAGGAAACTTCAGACATGCCGTGATATCTACCTCTCGTCGCTCCGTCTCGAGAAGCGTACTCATCATGGAAGCCGTCGATGATGCCGCCCGCCACCTGGAAGCCCTCGACTTTCACCATCCATATACGCCCTACCATGTCCAGGAGCAGCTCATGAAGACGGTCTATCAGGTACTGGAAACTGGAAATGGGCAGGTTGGCATTCTAGAGAGCCCCACAGGCACGGTACATCTCGGCTCGCTTCTCGTCTGGCATTTGTCGCGTCTGCGAGCTGACTGACCGGTCGTCTCAGGGGAAATCGCTGTCCCTAATCTGCGCGTCGTTGACGTGGCTTCGCAACTACAAATCCAGAGAGCAGGACGCGGCGCTGGAAGCCGCGGGCGCCGCCTATCGAGACGAGCCGCCTTGGTTGGTCGAGCAGCTGATGCGTCGCAAAAGGGAAGAGCTCGCGCAGAGGTGGGAGGAGAGGGAGAACCGGCTGGAGGCCGCCAGACAGAAAGAGAAGGCCGCGGAGGAGCGGTCGAGGAAGCGGAAGCGTAGGGACGATGCTGCTGCGCCGCGTCCCGACGCAGAGGAAGACGACGCAGAGTGGCTCCTCGACGACCGCCGAGAGACCGCCGGCGTCGGCTCTGGGGATGCGCTCTCGGGCTTGAGCAAGGAGTCTCGAGAATTGCTGGAGGGCCTCGGCCTTGGCGGACCCAAGAAAATGCGTGACGACCAGGAGGAGATGCCGGGAGAGGAAATCAAGGTGCGAGGCGCAAAGCGAGCCATCGAAGCGCATGAGAGAGGAGATAGTGACGTCGGTAGATCTACTACACGTCGAGAACGCACTCGCAGCTGTCGCAATTCATCGCCGAGCTGCGCCGTCCCTCGTTTCCTTCCTCGCTGCCCGCTTCCATAGCAGAGGAGAGAGGGATGACGTCGGAAAGGGTAAAGCTGCTACCTTTGTCGTCCCGTCAGCGGCTCTGCATCAACCCGTCCGTGGCCCGACTTGGCTCGACGCAAGCCATCAATGATCGTTGCGCCGAGCTGCAGCAGGCCAAGTCCGGCAAGAAATGCGCCTACATGCCGAGCGAGGAACTGCGCAGCCAGACTCACCAGTTCCGCGACGCCGCTCTGGCCGCGCTGCCGGACATTGAAGACCTGCACCGGCTGGGCAAGTCGCTGGCCGTGTGCCCTTATTACGCGTCCCGCACTGCGCTGCCGGCGGCTGAAATGGTGACGCTGCCGTATCCGCTGCTACTGCAGAAGAAGGCGCGCGAGGCGCTGGGCATCAAGCTGGAGGGCAGTGTGGTGATTATCGACGAGGCGCACAACATCATGGATGCCGTGTCTAGCGTGCACGCGGCCGAGGTGAAGCTGAGTGAGCTCCGTAGGGCGAGGGGCATGCTGGCCGTCTATGTCAAGCGGTTCGGGAAGAGGCTCAGGGGCGAGAATCGAATCAACGTCGGGAGGCTGGGTCGCGTCATCGACGGCTTGACGGAGTGGATGGAGACCGCTCAGAGCTTCAAGGTAGGGCAGAGCTGTTCCACGGTCAAGGATAAGGCGTCGAACTGACTTGTCGGGCGCAGGAAGAGGCCGGTATCGTGGCCCCGAGCGAGCTGACGCGGCCCAAGGGCATCGACCTACTCGACATGTTTGGGCTGATTCAGTACATACAAGAGTCGAGGATGGCTTACAAGATCGAGGGCTATGCCGCTCAAGTCGTGGCGGGCGAGAAGCCAGGGCTGAGGCCGAGCTCGACGCCTGTGCTACACTCGCTGGTCTCCTTCCTGGCAGCCCTCACCAACACCAGCGACGAAGGCCGCTTCTTCTACCGAAAGACAGGCAGCAGCTCGCCCGACATGCAGGTGTCATACCTGCTGCTATCGCCGACGCACGCCTTCTCGTCCATTGTGGCCAGCGCCCGAGCGGTGATTCTGGCAGGGGGCACCATGTCGCCCTTTGACGACTACCGAAACCATCTGTTCCCGAAGCTCGCGGCGTCTAAATTGACGACGCTCAGCTGCGGCCACGTCGTGCCGGCAGAGAACCTGTGCGTATGGACGCTCGAGGGGACGAGGCCGGGCGCTATGCCTTTCGACTTCAGCTTCCAGCGCCGCGGCGATGGAGAACTCATGAGGCAGCTGGGACTCGCCATGGTCAATCTGTGTTCCGTCGTACCCGACGGCGTCGTCGTCTTCTTCCCGAGCTACGGCTACCTGGAGGAGGTGGTACGCGCATGGCAGCCGGGGATCTGGGAGCGTCTCCAGGCACGCAAGTCCGTCTTCCAGGAGACGAGGGGCTGTTCCGGCGACGACGTGCTGCAGCAGTACTCTGAAGCCATCCTCAACGCCGAAACCAAGCGGGGTGCCCTCTTGCTCAGCGTCGTGGGCGGCAAGATGTCCGAAGGCATCAACTTCTCCGACCGGCTCGGACGGTGTGTCGTCATGGTCGGCATGCCGTACCCTAACTCTGCTTCACCGGAGTGGAAGGCCAAGATGGAATACATCGAGGCCACGGCCACCAGCTCCGGAGCGGACGCGAAGCAGGCAGCACGCGAATTCTACGACAACGCCTGCATGCGGGCCGTCAACCAGAGCATCGGACGGGCAATCCGGCACCGTGGCGACTTCGCGGCTATCGTCCTGGCGGACCGACGCTACGCCTCCGTCCGGATCCGGGCTCGGTTGCCGGCGTGGATCCGTGGCGAGAAGGGGACCGAAGATGCGGCCAAGGCTGGTGGTATGCTGAGTGGCTTGATGGGGGCTTTGGGGCAGTTCTTCCGCGGACGATGATTGGCTTATTCCGTGGCATCCTTTGGAAGATTCTTTGATTCAGGGGCGTGACAGGGCAGCAACATGATGCTTCAGAGGCGCATAGAGGCGTTGCGTCAAGGTAGAGGCAGCATCAAGGCTGGGGAATAAACAGACTTCTCGTACATAGCGACGCCGAGGTTGAGAATGCTACGTATTGTAAGATATATACGAGAGATTTCACGACACAGTACCACCTCTTTCAGTACTAATAAGCGTAGCCAAAACCTTTGCTGCCCCAACCGAGTCGAAAGCCGCGATACACCTTTGCTGGAACCCCGAAGTGCTTCAACCCGAATCCGCCCGCAATGAAAGCATCGCCCCTCGCCTTCGTCGCCCTGATCGGGCTAGCCACGGCCGGGGATCAGGACTCATTCAATCGATCGAGGGTGGCGTGTCCCCCAGGGTGGGAGCTGAAGATCGATAGAGTAGAGGTGCGTCCAGTTCGGGAGCCGGAGCTGGGAGTTGGCAGCGATGAGCTGACGGCGATAGGGTTACTACTGCATCACGAAAGGCCAGCGGTGCTGTCCTCGAGGGGGTTGCAAAGTAAGTCGACCGTTTTTTTTCTTGCCCCCTTCACCTGTCTGTCTCCTTGGTTTTTCTCGTCGTTCTAAATCATGTTCGCGCAGAAAACCTTGAGGGGCCGGGTGCCGCCTGTGCGACATCATGTGAGTCCTTGTCGATGCCCCCCCCCCCCCCCTTGGCCGAACTGATGGTGCAGCCAACTGACAGGACGAGGGTTGTGTAAGCCCTGCTCACCTTTTCTGGCACAGCGGGGCTGAGTTGAAGGTGTAGAGGTAGTGGGAGGAGGATGATATCTGTGGGTGGTAGCGAGGACTGGATGTGAAGGGATGCGGGTGAACTATCGCACTGTTGATTGAGAAGGCTAATGAAGTCAGTTGCCCAAGTCAACAAATTTCGACTGGAGGATATTGTGTATTATTTATAGCGGCCATTGAACGCGTTCTTTCGTGGCAATGTCCTAACATCCAGTCCATCTAACCTCGTTCAGCAAAACATTCACAACGATTCGTGCCTGAAGTGCTTCTTGGCTACGCCATCCTCAGCGCTGTCACCGGCCTCGTTAAGGCCCGAGACCACGTCTTCTAAAAGTGGCCGGATTGTGTTGGCACGACACGCAGCTAAAAGGGAGGGGGTGGTTTGATACAAGGTCACTGACCGTTTATGAACTGATCTGACACCGGAGCACCAGCCCGTTGTTGAGGTCGATTCGCTCTGGCGGACACGCCGGCATACGGCCGCGTCTTCTGCTCACACTGCTGGCGGGAACAGACGAGACTGCCATGGCCCATAGAAGTAAGTAGCGTTTTGTCATGGAGAGCACCTCGTTATATGAAACCTAAACCGGGACCGAGGTAGCGAGAAATCATGATTGTACTATGCAGGTAGGACGTAGGTTAAATAGGACAGATGACTTACGAGAAACGTCGTTAATGGCTCCGGCGCAACGAGTAGCCGATAAAATATGTAGGCAATAGTTCTCTTGGTCTCGTAAAGAAGGGTATCATCTACGTCACCCATACCATCTTAACTTGGCTATGTGGCTTGTCGCCAGTTGCAACCCCGTAGGTGCCCTTGCATGACCGTTATGATTCAACGTGACTATTGTGGCACAATGCTGCGTGTACCCGGTTCAAGCTTTAACATGTTGACCATAATCCAACATTAGCGCAATCCTGACAACGAGATGCTTCCCCTGGAAAATCCACGAGGGGGCATCGACCCTTCTCGTCCCTTCATCATAAACCGCCTCACCACTGGCGCCACTTCAAGCACCAACCTCCCTCCTTTTTCCGGCTCATAGCTGCCTATATGCCAATCCCTTCCCGGAGCCCAGAGAGGGGCTGTCGGACTCCAGACGCTTGACCCTATTGTCTCGAGCTTGGCGCCGCTAATCCGTCACTTGATATCGGCAGCTCGCGAACAAAGCCGGTAGCCTCATGTGCAGTGAACCGGCCTTCCAGTATCCTTTTAGGCCTTCCCCCCCCACCTGCTGTGATAAGAGGCTTGATATGTCGCGTGAGCAAGTTCGAGGTGTACAGACAACTCTGTCTCGGACGTCTATTCTTATCCACATCAGTATCTATATAAGCCCTTGTCTTACCTGATTATACGCCGGACGAGGTCCTTCTAACCACCGCTTTCATAGGGAGGTCGGTCGGGTTGGCCTGGAAATTGCATCCCTCACGAGTACAGGTGGCTTCCTATTTTCATATCCTCACCAGCCTCGTCTAGCACTTTTCGATACCACGCCTTAGCAATAGGGCCGCCTGTGTGATCTCATCTTCCCCCCTCTCGTAACCCCGCTTCTGCCCGTTCCTCGTGGCTCGCTCAAGAGCAGCCACCCTTGACTCCGGTTATCGAGATCTTCGCCAGGTCGCCCAGGGAAACAACCTCGCCGTCTACCCAAGCCCCTTCCAAAACAAGTAACAAGACAGCTGATCAAGATCCGCTTCAGCATCACAGCCACGACGTGTTTCTTCGGACCCGCTCCGAGACGGCCCGCAGCCATCTCATCTGAGCCATCGACTCAGCATCTTGACCCCATCAACACGTGCTTCATCGACCGAACTGCCCACCATCCCTACCCTAGCAGTCAGCTTCGTCGCCTCCCGTTAATGTCATCCGCTGCCTTTGCCTGTTATCACCCTTCATCAGCCCAACTCGATACCAAACCCCAGCAACATTCGTTCCTCTCCCGAAACAGACAAGAAAAAAAAAATCTGCTCAGACGATGTCGATGCTCTTCCCAGAAATGTCAAGGCCGCTCATCGAAACGGGCTCACTCCTGCCATGCCATGTCATCACCGCAGAACGCGAAAAAGAACCCCCTCCCCACCCTGAAAAAGAAAAGTACGCGACGCTCACAGCAGATGATGACCTTGGGTGGACGCAGGCAGACAAGCTCAGCGACACCCCCTGAGAGGCGGTGCAGGGCGGAGGCACAGCGGATTTATTACTTTTCACCCCCTCCACTAACATTTGGGCTCACGATACCTCGTCGGGGATATCAATCACATTTAGGGCCGCTCTGTGACGCAGACCGTGATAAGATATGACGCCGCATCCCATGGTTACACGGCGGTATGCGGGTGACGCACGATGGGTCAGAACAGCGGCCGAGTTGCGAGACGCCTTCGTTGCTGGCTGTCATCGTATCCCTCGTTGAGCGTCGTATGGATGCCTCTTTTGGGTATACATGCTCTCTATTCTGCTCTTCTTAGATGCACAAAACTTAGTCTCCTCTGCTCTCTTGATATCGAGGTTTATGCTATCCTCTGCCCTCCTATCAGTGACAGCGCACTCCACACTGCCCTCTATGGAGAACAATGCTCTCCTCTGTTCTCACATACCACCAGTACACGCTCTTATCTTGTCACCCATGCATGTCATATCCCCCTCCTGAGCCCGTAAGTGTGACTCCGCCTGAGTCACCGATAAGTTACCGGCCAGTTTATGCACACTGTGCGGGAAGGCCCGGCGCCCCGGCCGGACCTTGCGGGCCTCGGCCAGGAAAACAAAAAGAGGGGCGTAGCGCGGGCCGCACGGCTGAGCCCGATCCCGGGTAATTACCGGCGCCGGCGAGGCTACCGCTCTCGATTAGGCGGATGCAGATTAGGCGGACGCATCGTTCTGATGCGATGCTCACCGGCGGCTGCAGATTACCTTCGCTGCTGAGGCCCTGCCGTCTATGCGCTACATGATGCGGACAGGGCAGTCGCCCCCATGCACGACCAACAGCGTTGATGACCGTCACCCGCTGTCACAAGAATGAGCTTTGTACCGTCGCCGTAGTTAAGCTCCCCTGGCCGTCTACCTTCCCCATCAAGCCGCTCGCGGCACGCCGTACCGACTGCCCAGCTTCACACCGCATGCCGTCAGCATTGGCGCTTCATGCTGTATTGCGAGATGCTGCGTCCTTGACGCCCGGCCAGCAATCGGGGTTCGGAATAAGACGAGGGGCGGATGCGGGGCTGCCCCTCGTCCTCGTCACACCTGGCCTTGCCGTCCAGTGAGTGGTGCCCAGGGACGTTGCACCGGGGACGGAGTCAGGTCTTGGATCCGGATTGGCTCATGGCTGTCGCCGCACGAGGCCGTGTCGGATCCATGACGCCTAGTCTCCCATCTTTAATATTCCCGACACCGGCGGGCTAGGCAACGAATAGATTGTCGCATCTCGAAGTCGATGCGTCATCCGAGTGCCGATCAAGGTGGTTCCGACGGTGAGACCTCCTATTGGTAGCGGACACCGAACAGCGCCGCAAGGTCTTGTCGTTCAACGGCACCTTTTCCTGCCAGGACGACGAGGAAAAGGCAAGTCATCTCACCAGAGTCATGGGATTTCAGGGTGCAAGTCCAACCGGGTCAGATGCCACGACATGGGAGCATGGCGGCAGTGGCAGTGACGACCGACATTGACGTCAAAGATGGGACATTCCTTCAGGCACCTGTCCTCTGACACGTATCAAAATCGAGGCAGCTTGTCCAGAGCGGGTAGAAGGCTCCGCTGCCCCAAGTGAGCGCCACATGCTATCGCGCCGAGGAGGGACAGCGAGAGGAGGCCTAGACGTAGGCAGCGATGCTGCGTCGAAGAGCATCTCGGTCTGTGCAAAAGGACAAAGACCGAAATGCAACGACCCGCCTAAAGGAACCCGTGAGGTGGATAGCGAGGCAGCTTAGGGCCGCAAGTCGGATCCTGAAGCCAGGATACTTAGGGCAAGCCAAGGCACCTGACCCCTCGTGGCTCGGACGCACGTCAGGAAGCACGCGGGGTACATAAGGCTTGCCGCAATCAATATGCATGACCCGGCGCGGGGGAGACATACATGGGGCACGCCACGGCGAGCGTGATTGGCTAATGGTGATGACGATGAGAAGAGCACATGTGGAAAGAACTAGCAATGCTCGTGTAGGCCGAGTGGCGAGAGAGAGAGAGAGAGAGAGGGAGAGAGAGAGGTAGAGAAAGAGAGAGAGGGAGAGAGAGAGAGAAAGAAAGAGGAGGGGAGAGGGAGGGGGCCGGGCAAGGGAGAAGGTTGGCCGACGGAGGGACCGCGAGACACGACAGAGGCGGGATAGCGCTGAAGAGCTACATAGGTGGACGAGAGATGAGGGAGGGAGGGAAAACGGTCGGTTGTCAACCCAGAGGCGTGGGTAGCGCAACCCACCATGCCGATCCGCGCGTCGGATTACGGGCGTTTATCAAATTGCCAGTTAATCTCACGGTGCAGATGACCTGCGCCCTGGGCAAGGGAAGCAAAAGTCCGAAGGCAGACGGCGCGAGCTGCGGCTCCGAGGGGATCGGCGGCCAACGGAGGGCCGGTGCCATGTACGGGTTCTGCCTGGAGGCTGGCTCCCAGCCGCCGCCAACGGCCAGAGAGTCCCCACCGCTGCCCTGAGGCTCGAGTCGAGGCACGGGTCCGATGGCAATCGCAGCGCCGGGACCAGGCATTCGCCGGACGTCGGTGGCTGATCGGAACCAACGGCCGGACAAGGGGAGTCAAGATGCTAAAAAAAAAAGGATGGACTGTGGTGAGCGGGATCGATCGGCGAGGAGAAGTGGCGGCGCCATCGAGGGCGTGTTGACGAATGTCGAGATGAAAGATGGAAAGCGACGTGATCTGAGGATTGAAGAAAGCAAAGCAAAAAGTAAAAATAGGAAGAAAAAAAAAACAAGAAAGGAGGATTAAAAAGTGGCGACATGGATGTGGCATCTTGGTTCGCAACTGCCCGAACCGTCGCGCAACGAAGAGAGGCGCACCCAACCCATCCCGCTTCCTGCCTCTTTGGGACTCTAATTGCTCAAAACCGGCGGATGGTCCGATACTCCGGGTGGGGGGGTACGACGTCGGAGGTACCCCGAAGCTGTCAGCTGCGGAAGGAAGAAGAGGACGGGGAGATACTAGAGGTGGGTTGTAGCAGCGGCACGTGGACAAGGCGAAATGCTGTCAGGTAGGTATCTAAATAGTAGGTTAACGAGAATATAATCCGAGTTATGGCATATACCAGGTACTAATTCCAGCTGAAGACATGCCATGTCTCTCCCACTCTCCCACAGCCGGCGTGGTGTCTGCGACGAGCCTGCATTCCCTGGCAGACGCGAGGCCGACGCGCCATGCCTTGCGCGGCTCAGACATGTTTGCCTGCATCTGGCGACTGCAAAAAAGAAACGACAAGTCTTCGATGCGTCATCCTCCCCTCCCTTCCCCTCCTTTCCTCACCCCCCCCCCCCTCCCCCCCTCTTCGCCCGGCAGCCCGTCATCTGCTCCGCCGTCACACGAGATCCACGGCCCGCGCGGGACAGACAAGAGAGGGTGCTAGGACTGCTAGCCATCGACCGGGCTCAGCAGGTGACCCCCTCCCTTCTCCCCTTATCCCCACCATTCGCTGAAACGCCCTGCGACTGTAAGCTGCTTAAATAGTAGCTCCGGTGCCTCTGCGCTCTGCGCCCAGGCCCGGGACCCCCCCCCCCCCCCTGACCGAGCCCTGGACTCTTATTAGCCCGCCAAGTTGCCTCGAGGCTGGATACCACGACTTTTGATACTACCAGACACAAGTGACCACCATCCATAGGCATACCCACCGCGGCTGCTGCTGCTTACCTCAGCCATGCCCGCCAGCGCTGCCGCATCCCGGGTGCCTCCGCCGCTTCCTCGTCCGCCCGCGTCGCCGCCTCTATCCTGCGCTTCTTCTTCGCCTCTTCCTCATCATTCTGCCCATCGTCAGCCGTCACTCCTTTTGCGCTCTCCGCCTTCCCTCTCCTCCTCTCCTCTAGGCCTTGAGCGCCGTCCGCTCCTGCGACACTCGATTCTCGCCGCCGCCGCCGCCACGATGCCCGAGTATCGACACGTGCGCAGCGGAAGCCTTAATATCGCAAACGGTCCCGGCCACGGCGGCCAGATGATGCCGCGCAGTCCTCCTAGTGCGTCGCCTCGTCTCACGTGTGCTGGATACTCACGATTACACGTCACCCTTCTCCATCGCCCTTCCCCCGGTCACCAACGCTTGCTCTCCCCTCTCACATCTCCTCTCTCTCGCGTCGCCTCTACCCCAATGCATGATATCGCCATCATGAACAAGACGCCCCTCACACCCGACCGCCGTCTGACTAAAATCGGCGCTGACCGGCTTGTCGTCGCAGATACCTCGCACGTCCCCTGCAAATTCTTCCGTCAGGGCACTTGTCAGGCCGGCAATGCTTGTCCCTTCAGCCACGATATCGGCACTTCGGCCGAGACGGTCTGCAAGTACTTTGCCAAAGTAATTCAACCTCGGGCCTCATCTCCTCTCAGGTGCTGACGGTGGCAGGGAAACTGCAAGTTTGGCCCTAAATGCGCCAATGTCCACGTTCTTCCCGACGGCCGGCGCATCAACTACGGTAAGAATGGCGTTACCATCGGCGCTGCGCCTATAAACCTCGCAGCCCGCGCGCCTCCGACCTCGGCCTCGCCGTCTCCATCAGCTGCCGGCGCTTATCCTCACGGCTCGTCCAGCGCTCTCACCTCCTCGCTCTACCGCGCCGACTACCCTTCGTATCCGAACGCCTACCCGACCGATGACGGCTCTCCCAACCAGCACCACCGCCTCGGCCGTCAGCCGAGCCTCGACAACGGCATTCCCGCCATCGACATGCCTTACAATGCCCATCCCGGCTACGATTCGCCGCGCGGCGACGACGACGCCTCCTCTGTTACCGCTGCCGGCCGTTTCGACTACGGCCTGTCTCCCGTCAACGGCAAGGGCCTATCCGTGCTCGACGCCCCACTGCCCTCGTCCTTTGACTCCAACGGCATCTCCAATGCGGCCCGCTTCCCCTCGGCGCCGTGGCCGTCTTCGGTCCCGTCCAAGTTCGGGCTCGACTCTCCGACGCCATCGCTGAGCAACGCCAGGGAGGGTCACGCTTCTGAGACGCTCAAGCTATTACACTCGTCTGCATTTGGCCCCTCGGAGCATCTCGCAGCGCCCGCTGCTAACAGTCCCCCGAGCTCGCAGCCTATCAACGGCGACGAGTACTTTGGCAGGCGCGCCATGCATTCGTCACGCTACGCCAAGCCGCGCATGCTCAGCTCCAGCGTGCCCAAGGCCATGTCGGTCGACCGCGACTGGGAAGAAGGCTTCGCTTTTGGCGACGACGGCGAAAATGTGCCGGAAAACTACCTGCCCGAGAACCTGCAGGACCTCCTGACGCCGGCTGAAAAGGCGCGCCGGGGCTCGATGCGCGTCGACGGCGACGCGGCCGTCGAGGCCATGTCCAAGTACGGGAGTCCCGTCGGCTCGAGCCCCAGCCGTTGGGGACCACTCTTTCAGCGCCAGAAGGAAGACGAGGACGCGACGCGAGCTGCGAGGGCCGCTGGCTCCGTCTTCGGCCACGTCGGGAGCCCACTACGCAAATCTACGCTGGCCCAGGAGATGGGCGGCGACTCCAGAGCGTCGCCCCTTGGCGGCGCCGTCCGTCCCTTGTCGTCGTCGCGCACCGGCAGCGAGCCCATGTCCGTGCTCTCGCAGCAGCTACAGCGCAGCCGGCTCGACGACGGCTCGAGCCCGCTGCTTCATCCTATGGCGGCGCGCATCTCGAGTGCCGGCGTGGGCGCCATCGGCAAGGACCGCGCCATCGAGCGGCACGTCTCGAGCGGCAGCATAGGCTCCTCCGTTACAGGCCGTTTCACGACGCCCATTGACGAGGAGGACCCCGCCTTTGTCTTTAGCATGGAGGAAGAGGACGACTCGGGTTCCAGCAGGGCGCGCAAGCGCGTCTCCGCCGGCCTGGCCATGAGCGGGCTAGCCACCTACGCCGGTGCGGCTGGTACCGGCAAGGGCGCGACGGGCGGACCCAAGGATGCCGTGTCGGTGAATGGGCGGTGACGAAACCAATTAACGATTGCTACGACGCGGCGCGACGGGCGTGCCAAAATGATGCCCCTGAGAGCAGCAACCCTCCCCCCTCCCCCCTCTTCTGAGCCACCGACCCCCCCTCCCTTTCCCCTTTTCTTCCCAGTCCGAGCGCTGCTTTACAACCGCATTTCGCAAACCTCTTACACCCCCTTTTCTCGGCTTCTGCTCATTAGCTTTGCATGGGACACGGCATTCGACCAGGAAAACAAAAATCAAGAAGGATGGCAAAAAAAACAACAACAACAATAACACAAAACAAAGCATAATAGGGCATTATGGATTCACGGGACTCTCTATCTATATCATCTCGTATAAAAAAAATCAAAAACGCGCAGCTAAGGTTGGGGGATTCGTTGATCCCATTTTGTTTATTACAGTCTTGGACTCATTTTGCAACGTGTGTGTGTGCGCCATCTGCAAGTGGTCATCCCGCTCTCTCTCGGACGCATTTTGTTTCATGGCCACTGTCGCGACCTTTGGTTCATCATCATCAACGTGGCCCTTTTTTTTTTAATGTCTTTTCCTTTTTTCGGGCAACCGCTGCGTTAAAAAAAAATGCCTCAAAATGAATCGCTGCGCTTGTTCAGGGCCCGGGCGGAATTGGTCTTGTCGAGTCGTACGTAGTAGGTAGTAGGTAGGTAGATAGTCTCCAGGTCCACTCACCCGGTGTCTCAGACGAGGACTCTGTACTACTAAGGGAGTTATTATGCCAAAAGGGGGAGGGAATTTTCCCCCTCCTGTCTTGCGTTGATTCGGGGCCTGATCGTAAGGTAGGTAGGTAGGTAAGTAGGTAGTGCGGAGCCATTGATGATGGTTCGTTCCGTCTAAATCTGACCAAGAGGTTGGTCTAAGCCTACTACGAAGGTCCTAGTGAAGCGTTCGTCGGTCCAAGCAAGCCAATGTCGTCAGTATGATGAAGCCGATAGCCTCTAACGGCTTATTCCGACCATCTTAGTTCAGTTCCTTTGTCCTCTCGTCTCCACCGCCCTTTTTTTCTTACGCGGGACCCCCCCCCTTTTGTAACTTGGAGCAGCCAACGATGGATGGACGGCTCATGCCGGACCGTGGCGGGTTTGGTTGGACCCAACTGCCGTCGATCAAATCATCTCTCTATCTGTCCACTAGGTAGGTAGGTAGGTAGTCTTGATCTTTCATGGTGGGCGGCACCTTATCTCTCAACTTGTGATGTGGCGTCTAGCCCTCGACGCCTCGCTCTCTCCTTTGTTGGGCGTCCTGCTGTCAAACGACGGCTTCGCTGCCTCGAGGTGGCGTCTGGCTCGTTCCGTGAGCGATTGCACGCCTGGGCTCTGTCGTTTAATAATGTGACCCCCCTCCCCCACCCCTTACCGCTTGATCAGGATGGATGTGAAGCGCGTCCGGCGTATCTGAGAGACTTGAATGCTCTTTCTTGATGGGCTGAGAGTGCAAGGTTCGTGACGTTGATGCAGCATCTCTCTGCCACGACGCTGCGCAGGTGGCCGTCTGTTTACGACAAGAACGCTCGTAACAGGATACGGGTACAGCGAGTTGCGAGCATATCAAAAACACCCAAGGAGCCCGACAAAAGTAGGTGGACGGGAGAAGATGAGTCGGACAACGGAGGCGCGGCTGCGAGCATGGGATTTAGTTGCCCGCTTCTTTTCCTGCTCTGCACTCGTACACGGGACCAGACGAGCTTCCGCCCCGACACAGGACCTGCCGGAATCTCCATCGACACGATCCGGTGACCTGAAGTAGACGAAACGAATGAAGCCCGTTTCGGAGCGTCCAAGACCGTCTCCACCATATCTACCTCCCGCTACCACCTCATTCACTTTCCCCCTTGCACACCTCATCCGCAGCCCACCAATGGGGGATTTCTGACACGCCCGCCGGGTTCCTGCCTCTTCTCGCATGGCCCTGCCGTCGGCGGAGAGACATAGCTTATATAAATTGGTAAAGTGCGCGACTTGAAAAAACAACATGGGCAGGATTGAGAATCACCAGACGAGGAGCTCTCAGCAGGGGACGGGGACTGCGATTGGAGCCGTCGAGGAGCGGCTTAGCTGGCATCGGGCTGGTTCAAGATGTACTCGACCGCCTTGTCGACTACGCTCGAGTCAGCAGCGGACCCGAACGACGTCAATAGCGCAACGCACCAGAGTGAATACTGTCGGCGTCCTTGTCGGGAATCTCGATGCTAAACTCCTCCTCGATCGCCATGACGACCTCGACTGTATCAAGGCTATCAAGACCCATGTCGTTGGCGAAGTGGGCAGTAGGCGTAATCTGCAAAAACAATAAGAGTCAGAAGACGGACGGCGGGAGAGGAGGGAGCATCTTCGTCTGCCGAGAAGACTGGAGCCATACATTTTTGGCATCGTTGACCTGACATCAGAAAGACCAGCGTCAGCAACGGCAGACCACTTCTAACCCAGGACTCCCAACCTACCTTGTCAAAACCTTGCAGCAGGCTCATGATACGCCCCTCGACTTGCTCCTTCCCCAGCCCATTGTCAGAGCTATACAGTCGAGCGCTCAAGATAGGCCTATAGACGACGCGGGCAGCTGGGGCCATGAACCGGACCGCAGGCACTGGTCGTCGCTGGACGGCGGCCGAGGTGGCGCGGACGACGGCGGCGCGGACGACGGCGGCGCGGAACATGACGGCGGCGACGGATATCCGGGATCCGGTCTAGTCACGTTTCGGTGTTCGCGGGACGAATGGTGACGGCTGAGGCGGCACGGACGGTGGAGGAAGCTCGGAGAGGCGGCGATAAATTTCGATTTCGGCGCCGGAGCTGAGAGTCATGCTACGTAAGGCGGGTAGGCAGTGCACGTGATGCGCCGCTGGTGGATCGCTTGTGTGGCGCTGGCATCGCTGAGTCATTCTCGTCCGTCAGCCACCATCTCTTAGACCATCTCTACCAGCCTTACAGCTTCATCTCGAGTGGCTCTGCAAAATAGTTGCTCGTACTACTGAGCAAGTATGCTTCGAGTCGTAACTGCCAGATCGTACAAATGACACCGCTGGCGGGGATATAGGAGCCTCACCCTGAAGCAGTTGTGGCTGTGGCGTGCCCACGACTCTCAAATACTCGACTCCCCAGCCCTCTTCTGCTGAACTCCGGGATAAGCGACTATATACAGTTTAAAAAAAAACCCCTCATTTTCGTTGGTCGTCCCTCACATCTCGAGATAGAAATGTTGACCTCGTCTCCGTCGCGTTGTTCCCAGCGCGCCCGCCGCAACACACGTTCCGCGCGCCCAGCCGTCTTTGGCCTTATCGATAGGGCGCGTCGGCGCGAATGACAGCCGCCAATTCGGGCTCCCACTTGTCTCCGTTGGCCAGCAATTTCTCTGTCGCTGCATCAGTTCCCGAACGTCGAGATCTAGTTCACCTCTGGGCGGGAAATGCGACGCACCTTTGTTGTACAGCAGTTCCTCCCTCGTCTCCGTCGCGTACTCGGCATTAGGGCCCTCGACAATGGCGTCGACAGGGCACGACTCCTGGCAGAATCCGCAGTATATACACTTAGTCATGTCGATATCGTAGCGCGTAGTCCGGCGGGAGCCATCCGCACGCTCCTCTGCCTCGATGGTAATGGCCTGGGCGGGGCAGATCTGGGTAGGACGCAGCTCGTTAGAACCAGGCTGTGACATCGTTTATGGGAGTATGACGCACGGCTTCGCATAGCTTGCAGGCGATACAACGTTCCTCGCCGGATGGATATCGACGAAGGGCATGCTCACCGCGGAAACGAGGTGAGATGGGGCCCTGCGCTCGTGTCAGGCGGTTCACGAGACGAATATGAATCGTCGATGGGACGGTCGTACCTTTTCGAAGGGGTAGTAGATGGTGTAGCTATCAAGCCAGTCAGCATCCATCCCCCCACAACCAAAGGGTCAGCGACGGAACATACGGGGGTCGGAAGAACTGCTCAAGAAGCAAATACATTCCTCTTGCCATCTCCGTCATGAGGAAGTATTTTCCCAGGTGGTCCAGCGTGCTATCTCCTTCTCCCTTTCGCTCGGCCGCTCTGGCCGTCCGGAAGTTGCTCGGTAGGGCCCCCCTGGGCGTCGCATATCTTCGCCGCTGGAGGTTTTGAGTAGCCACGGTGATCTGACCAGAGGCAGAGAAGGTAGATTGACGTGCTGATAGGAGTTGTCGCCGGGCAAGTATCGCCGTCGAAGCTTGCAGGGCCTGCGCCATGATGGATGTGAACGAGGCAGTTGGTGTGGGAGCTTGGATCGGAGCTCAAGTGGCGACCTCGAAAGATGCTTTTTTTGCAGAAGTGGCCAGAGGAAATGGCTGCGGAAAGCTGATGAATGTGGCGGCGAAACGGTCAGTGGAACTCGCGATGGCAGTGACGCGGGGGCGAGAGTTCGCCACACGGTTGCGATGAGGTGACGATGACTTTGACGGTTTGAGTATGTATTACAATCGTAGGATCGTCATTGGCTCAGAACGTGCACGTGATCTTCTTTGCCATAGCCTAACCCACGGAGGCTGTCGATATCACGTGATAAGCGAGCTCGTCAAATCTGGAATTCTCGACGACGAGGCCGCCACGGGGGAAGTGACGACGCCTTTGGCCGACGCCTTTCAATGGCGTAAATCTCGTCTAAAATTTACCTCGCCCGTCTTGCGAGGCTTAGGCTGGAGGAGGCCGTTCTTAAGAACTCTGGGAAGCTTGCCGCGAATAACAACGCAGGAACACCGCGTTATACAAATTGCCTAATAATGACAGAGAATCCTAGCTTGCAAGCCATGGAACTTTAGGCCGGAGATAATTCGACGTGGCATTCCTCACTTATGTCGAACCAGCCCCCAGAAAGCCGAGCCCAAGGCCGTATGCGCCTGGCATGTCGTCGTTTGGTCTGTTCCTCGCCAACGTCTTAATTCACACTGATCAAAGAGGCCGCCAGCTACACCCTGAGAAATAGAATTCAAGGCTTCTAAAGCGAATCACAGTGTTCCATCCCCTCCTCCAGAGAGCACATGGAGCCAGACTGGTTCCAAGGCGACCACACAACGTGTTGCTGTCTCGGAGGGACAGTAGTTTGTGGTGATAAGTCGTTGATGCCCGGACACACGGGAGGTAACCTGGTTGCCAAGCGAGCGTAATAATTGTCCAAGCCCTTCTTGACAGCCTGAGAAATATAGAGCTCAGGCGGGACGGCAGACCGCGGAGCCTCTATGCGGGCCAGCGACGCCGAGATGAGGATGTAAGCCTTGACCTTGAAGTCTCCGCATTCCATCCGCTTCGGTACCGAATGCAGATATTGAATGATCAGGTTGGACATTCCCGAGTGGACTGGATTTGAGCCTGAGCCTGCCGAGGTTGTCGATTCAATCTCTGCCCGCCTCCGCAGCTCGCCACACAGGTAAAGCGCGCTCTGTATGTAAAGTCGATGAAACATTCCGCTACCCCTGGCTTGAGCCATGTGGAAGTCGTCGTCATCAGAATTGGATAATGTAGAGAGAATGGCGAGAGACGATTCGAGGCATACGCTCAGCGAACCAAAGGAGAACGGGCAGGTCTCTTCCATTGAGCTGAACGGACGGTGAAGGGCGAGGAGAAATCTTCTCATGAGGAGTTCAAAGGTTTTCCTCTGAAATGTTGTGGGAGAGGTGTTGCTGGAGAAGCAGTATGCTTTGATCCGCGCGGAGCACAGCCCGAGAAGTTGACCAAGTTTTTGACTCAAGCTCAGAGCCTCTGCAAAGGACGTTTCGCAACGGGGGCCGTTGACAAGTTTGGCAATGTTCAACCGCACCGGCAGTGTTTCCATGAGAAGGATATGGAACGAAGATGACGTGAACTGATCTAAAGGCTTGGGCTCAATAACAGCCCCGTCCAGCGCCCAGCTAAAATCGTCGGCGTTGGAGGGCAAGGCCGTGTCATAGTCTTGGCAATCAACACAGGGAAGCCCGCCACAGTCCATGCTGGATTGTATCTCGAGCTCGAGAATCGCGGCCCAGAGCTTGCGACGTGACTCGGCCTCGGACCAAGACACATGACCGACGGGATGGCTTGCCGGGTCTCGATGAAGTCCTTGGCCCATGGCCATTCGGACGAGCGAGCCGGCCGAGATCCACTGAGCGTCTCCCTTGGCTGATGAGACGCGCTGAGCGAGAAACAGCAGACAGCGCACCCGTAAACCATCCAGGTTCCGTGTCGTGCTGCTTTCGAGAGAGATTAAGCCTGCAGAGGCGACCGACAGCCACTTCAAAATCACAGCCCGCGAGATGGTCGTCTCGTGTGGACAAAAGATCCAGCCGATACTCATGACCAGGAGAAGGGTGAGAGTAAAAGCTGGAGTCGAGACCGCTGGTGCATCCCAGAAGGCTTGGTAGTCTTTATGAAAGGTAGGAACGTGCAATATGCCCAAGATGGTCTGGTAGGTGCGAAGAAAAGCCTCGACCAGCCGATCTGATACATGTCGTGGGGGGAGAAGCTCTCCATGAGTGCCGTACATCTGGACAGAAGCCTCTTCGTGCCACCGAATTGTCCTGGCCATGGCCTTGCAGCTCGACAGCGTTGCGTTACCCTGGCCCGGGGCTTCAGACTCATGTGTCTGCAGAACCGAGATGATGTCCGGGTCCTACCTCGTGTGAGTGAGTAATCGACAAAAGGGTGAGTGTTGGTTGGGTCAAAAATCATCTCACCGGACGGAAAAAGTTGATCCAGTGACTGTTTCCGTAGAACTTTGGCTTGAAGATCTGCGGCAGCGGCGTAGCAAGCGGGCTGGATGGGAATGAAACGACGGAGTTTCCGGAGCTGTCTCCTTGAAGGGAAAAGGTTCCAAGCGGCTCTGTGTCTGAAGCCAACTCACAAGACGTCGGTGCCAGATAGGAGCAAGGAGACGAGTCGGAAAGGGAAAATAATGGCTCGTCGAAAGTACCCTCGAGGCTGTCCACAACACTGCTGAAAGCCTCTCCTTGCGGGTCCACCCATGTCGACTCGTCTATGATGGCCTCGGATTCAGCTTCAGCATCTGCCTCGGCCGAGCTCGCATAATCGTTTGCCTCTGTAACCAGGGAACCTTCTATGGTGGCTTGCGGTGCGAGCTGTGCGTCCTCTGTGATGGAGGTGGGCCTCTTGGAACTGTTGTCGATGGGAATGTACTTGAAGACGGAGAACTTGGTCTGGTGGCCCTGGAAGGGGGCCTTGGTCTGGACTGGTCTGCTATCGTAGACATAGACACACGGCCCCGGCTCGTCCCTGGCGCATGGCTTACACGGAGTCTGGCGGTCGCATCTTCGTGTCACGGAACGAGGTAAGCTTGGGTTCTGGCCAAGGATGACCATGGTGAAACGTACCGAATCTTTCTGCGCCGGCACCGTACGCACGACAGAGGCGGTCGTCTTCTCCTCCGAGACACTTGGCTGGGCAAGCAGGTTTGCTCGTTGGAAGTCATCGTTTAGTTTGTCACGCTCGAGCTTCAAGTCTTTTGCCTGAAGGTGTCCGACTGGCTGTATGGCCTCAAATCAGGAAGAGGGGGCCGGTAAGGAGCAAGTGGTCTTTTATCAGTCACAACAGGGACCGAGACCAGAGTCGTTGATGAGTTGACCGTTGCTGGGTATGCGCACACTCATAATAGTTTATATATCTGAGCTCGTATCGGTCTCACCCCAGGTGCCAGTCAATACCAGCATCCCCTATATCCCATACAAACAGGAACACTTATCCCCTCTCAGTTGCATCCTGAGCGAGGCTTCATGGTGGGCCCCATGACACGCTGTTCCAGTTGGCTCAAAGTAGTGAACCGTACAGTCGGGATGCAGCACGGACACGACCATGTGAACAGGGTGCCTCGGCGTAGATGAACAACTTTTGCCACGCAGCCTAGAGACCTGAAGGACGGGGTGCAGAATGCCAACCGTCATGTCAGCGCAACGCCGACTTGAAAAACAGGTATAAGGACGAAGCCCGCCCGCCATAGCCACGCATCGCTTGCCTCTCTCGTTACAGCCTGTCCTGGCAGCAGAAGTAAGCTCGGGCATGTTTTGGCCCGCAAATTGCTCCGTGCGTCTTTGCTAGAAAGAGGATCGTTACGGCTGGCTCGTCTGGCGACGGCGCAGCCGCTAGCCTCGAAGCCGTGATTGCTGTTGAGGCTTGAAGGGACATCAGCACTTGGTCGGATCAGATTGAGATCGGAGACAGCGCGGCAACTGGTTTCAGAGAAATCTCGAACCGCGGAAGCTCATCGAAAAAAAAGGGACTCTACGCCTCAAAGCCTGCACCATGGCTGACACAAGGTCGCGCGGAGGCCCAACGAGGGAGTGGATATAAGGGGCGCTAGGGGATGACGCGAATTTAGATCTTGAAAACCACGCAGTGGTTTCTCCAGGCCTGTCTACGGACTTGCTCTCACGTCATATAGCAGTGGCTGAGGATACTTACGGACCGTTGGCCGAGCAGGGTGCGGAAAGAGCCCGCAGCTCACGACTCAGAAGTCCGCCAAGCTGTCGTCACCAGATGCAGAAAAGCACTAGAATCGACGGTAATGACTTCTCCTGCTCCGCGGAGGTATGTGAAACGACGCCTAAGCTTGAGCTGCTAAGATATGCGCCCTGTCGGAGCCGTAGATGCTGCAGTAGCCCGTCGCCTACGGGGTTAAAGTTTTAGCTTCCAGGCTATCTAGTGCTTTGGGAGGGGGTGTGCTCCCTTCTTTCTTCGGGTTTATCACTTGTACACCTTATTCGCTGCTTCTCCTGAGACGAACAATGTCAAGGTGCTTAGCCGGTCATGGAGATGGTCTCGGCTTTTCCTTGAAGGAACGCCCTTGCCACAGGCTAGCTGACGTTTAAAAACGTGTAGTAACGCGTATGTAGGTAAACGTTACACTGCCTGAGCGTTGTGAGACGCCAATGTTAGAAAGCTGGAGCCGATCTGACGGAAGTGCGTTACCTTGATCATCAGACGAATTTCCGCGCATGAGTTCGTGGACCTGAGCTATGGTTCACGTCAATCATGTAATTAAAAGGGGCAATACTCTCTGAGACTATGAACCTCCTCTTTACTTCTCTCTCGGGTCTGAAGCCGCTTCGCTTGCCGAGCAAGGGCTAATCTTGGCCTTTCTGTCTCTCGGAGATATTGCTCAGCATGATGACGACTCGAATCCGAAGTCTTGGGGGAGTCAGAAAGGAAAAAGAAGAAGGATTGGATGGCGAAGCATGGTGGTTTAGGAAGACGTCTTGTCATCGTTGGTGGTTGTCCCGGCTTGGTGCTCAAGACGATAGCCCTCACTCGTTGAGTGGGCGGGAAACAAAGCAATCCCTTGAGCCCCACGCCGCGTCTCATCCCCATTCGGTGTAGTTTCATTGTCAACTCTATCTTGCTGGTTCTCCGGGGTGAAATCCATCACAGAGCAAACTTACATTTACATTGCGCAGCCGGTCGCGTTCTGACTGTGAGCCAACTTGATGCTAACAAACTTGACGGGGCAAATCGAATGAATCCCTATTAGCTAAGAAAGACAGAGATAGGAATAGAAGCGGGTGCTGGCGAGGGTCCCGGTTCAGATCAGGGAGAACATACTGCACTCCTCACGCGGAAGTTCGAGGTATGCATAAGGACCAATTCCCCATGCACCCCGAGCATCATACACCTTTTACCCAGCTCACGGAAGCCAGTGGCTGTGGGCAAAGAAAAAAACATTCACAGACCCATTCAAAGTTGGATCTCAGGGTCCCTGGGCGGAGCTGCCGGTGCTGAGTTTGCCATCAAGATGACCGTGGCATTTCGACGACGCAGGCATTCCTTACTCGTCACGGCTGACTCCATCTTTGATAAGCTTTCACACCCTTACCGGCCGGAGTTTCTTTGCCGTAGCATTTGAAGCCATCCTCCAAACAACGTCTGCTGTCCATCTTGCTATAGCTGAGGGACGGCACTGGCATGAATGGCACCCGGCCCAAGCACTAAGGGGAAGTATCAGGGGAAGCCAATGTGTCGCAAAGGCGGTGGTGGTTCTCAGTCCTAGGTCCCCCAGAGGGTCGATAAATGTATGACGAGAGCGTATGTGAGTCAGGAGCAGCAGGATATAGACGATGGCGAGAAGTAGCGTCTTAGATACGCGTTTGAGATACGCATCGTCGTCAGTCAAGAGTTCGAAATAAGACTTAGCAAACCTTGTACCACAGCGATCCTCGAGCCCTAATCGCAGCCAGTGTTACAGACGGGCCGTCGATAACGGCAAGTCAGTCACATGCAGCCACTGTGGAAGACAGTGGATTTGTAGACTATAGGATCGGGCCTAACGGTCTGGAAAGATTGGTTAAAAATCATCCATCCGGGTAGTGATCGCTTTAGCTCGTAAATATGGTGCTTGGGTCTGAGATATCGGGAAACTGTTGCTTGCTCCTAGTTTCGATGTGTACAATTGGCAGATTCCATAGTTACAATCTTTTATCCCTATGATTGATTCCATGGCGGCATAGTTTACCGACAGAATCGAAGTGAAATACAAGTTGCTTGGCTACTAATGACACAAGAATAGGATGAGAGCATCGGGAGAGGAAATCGATAGGTTGGCACAACTGGAATAGGAGTATTGCCTGCTGAGTTGATCTATTCACTTCCTCTGCACTTGATGCAAAACGCGATTCACGATGAAAGCCGGGTACTGGCAAACATTATATCTTCAACGGTGAGGTTTTTGGTTGGCTTCAATGTCTTATTCGGCTCCATCAAGACGAGTCGGCTTGCTCTGAAAGCACATTCCCATCTCTTGACCCAGCCCTGCACGCGTTCACACCGTTCCACGACCCCTGAATCACTGCCTACAGACCGAGTTCTGCCTGTTATTAGCCGCCGAATCGTCGCCGTCGAAGCTTCAGGATGCTCACTCCATGCCTGTCCACGAAGCAAGCATTCGGCACGCAGCATTTGGTCATTGAGTTCTGACAGGCGATAGTGCCTGCAGGTAGACACCTGATCTGTTCCCGCGCGAATCATCATTATCTCAACGCGGAACAGATCGGGAGCACGTCACGTACCTGAGCCAAGCCGGAAGTGGCGAAGCTGATGGTGACAAGTGAGGACAAGATAGAGAAACGCATTTTGAGGAAGACGAAGTGGATGAGAATCCTCCGGAGAGTCTTACAACTTTTTAAGCAGCAGTCGAGTACAAGGCAAGGAAGGCTTTTATAGATGGCATGACCAGGCGCATCAAACTATAACCGCATCTCACCCGCTGCGACCCAACGCCGCCGAAGCTCTTGCGTGCAGCCAATATGTCCAGGGTAATACAGTATAGACGGGAAAGCTCTCGAATCGGATAAAGACGCGGAGGCATCACAGCTCAGCTCCACCTCGAAGCATCGTAGGCTAGTGGCACCGCTCCCTGTAATATTGTATCTCCATCCGCCTCCTGCAGTGAGATTTGTGTGACCATATGACGCTTCTGACGCCGTCGGAAATATGCCATCGCCGGCCTAATGCTTTCACGGCGACGCTTCATGGTCGCGCGAGTCATATCTGCCATCTAGACAAGATGAAGACGGTGGGCAGCTGCTGAATGACTCTTTCAAGAAAGAGTGCAGGTAGTTTCATCCTTCCATTAGAGTGTCTTGTCTTCCGAAAGTTAGGTTTCGTCTGTGGTAGTGGCGTGGGTGAGACGGCGTGCCGTAATAGGATTCGCCTGCAGATCAATGACCTTTTCCGCAGCTGAAACGGCGTCTTGCACCCGCACTATGAAAGTGTGAGCAAGGGGTAATGTTATTCATTGATGCTGATTGTCTCTCGGGCATTGCTTGCGTCTATGCTTCGTGAGCTCGGCCATGGTTCAAACGGCTGCCTATGGCCTAGAAGCCGTACCACCGTAGCTGAACTCTGAAATTCCCATACTGGCTGCCTGCTAGGATATGGTCTACTTAGCTTTGGAGTTAGGTCTGTACCAGGGACAGCATATGGGAGTAAGTAACCCTATGGCCACGTTGCGTTTTATAATAAGCAGGTAACTCCAGATATCTTTCGCCACAGGTACTGTGTCTGAATCACTCTCCTGTAGTCTATCGCAGAAGTAGCTTCTCCAGGTGGCGACGCCTCCAGGTGATCTGCTGTTTAGGCCTGTGGAAGCTCTGTGGTCTGCGCAAGCTTTCACATGACTAGGGCGACAGGCGGAAAGGTTCAAGGTTCAATATTGTAAAGCCACTTTTGCCGGTTTATGTCGTTTTGCTTCAGTCCGAAGCTTGCCGGTCAAGTCCTGATAGCAGTCGGTAACGAGTCTATTGAATTATCAACGCTGTCGATTTCCGCGAATTGAAGCTACCCGTGAAGACGAATCTCCGCATCCTGTCGTTGGCGTCGGCAGCACTCATGAAAGGAAGACTAGAGTCAGAGGAGGTCGTCATTTGTGGGAGTTCCGTCCTTGCAGACGTCCGGGCTGATGTATAACGACTACCCATCACCTCTGTCATCGCCATCACCGTCGCTACAATCTGCGTCTACGTCGGTAGCCCAGTCCGAAGTTCCTTCATGTTTCAAGGCTAATAACACTGGACATTCGTTGGCCGCTTTGATGGGCGACAACGTTCGTGTCCTTGTCTGAATGCTACTGAACGACGCCACCGGTTACGATAGACTCACGGATCTTAAGCTTAAAGGTACGCCCCATAGTTCCCATTTACCTCTCGGCAGCCTATGTGCAGTCCAGAATATAGCAGACAGGCCGCCATCGAGAAGGATCTGCCGTATAAGGCTATGCTAAAGAAAATTTGGTTAGCCTAACCGCCTATATTGGGGACTATGTTAAGAGAGAATTCAATTAAGAGGAAATCAGTGCCGTGTCCAGATGATGCTCATCGGAATTCGGTCCACGCTGACGTATAGAACTTCAGTGACGCCAGGAAGGTTCTGCATGAGATAGACCAGCGGCACCCGCAAGTCGACTGCCGATTCTTTTCTAATCGACTTAAACGCTAGCATTGAACAGCGAGACGTTGGGAGATGAAGGAGGGGGCGAAGAAGTAGTCTTGCATACGATGCCGCGCGTCGTCATCTGCATCTTCTCTCCGCTGCAACGAGTTTCCGCAATGGCCGTTAAGTTTAATGGGAATAGAACCGGCTGTTTCGAACAAGGCGCAAGTAGGCGGCGGAATGGTTTGATGAGAGGATATGTCTTCATTGCTGGATATTGTGACGAAGCTGGTCCTGACTTGTAATTGTAATGCTCAGGCGCTTAAAGCGCATCTTATGCCGTTCTCAGCAACAGAAGGCTTACCAAAAGCCAGCCAATTCCAGGCCGAAATTCGCCAAAACTAACCAGGGCAAACGACTTGCTCATATCCATGTAAGACACGCAATTTTCCGTTCTAGCTGAAGCCGCAAGTTGTCAAAGGCAGTTACTGGCTAGCAGTCATGTATTATGATCCCAGGTAGCCCTCCCGATAACCTGCAGTCACTGAGAGCCAATCCATCCCCGTACCGGGTGCCAGGTAAGAGGCCGCAGCTTGCATTGCCTTTATAAGCCAAACCACGTAGCTTTTGCCTAGCTTTTACCTGATGCCACACTCAGCAATCGGGACAGACTGTGATTCCGCGTCTATATGGCCAAACTGCTCCCCATTGCCATCAGTCAGAGCATTCATAGCCCGCAAGCCGATGTTGAAACCTCCGTTGAACGACGCGTCCAAAGCCAGGAGGCGAATACTTTTCCCTCCGTAGGAAAGCCTGTAGCATGTCCCACACTGGGTTGAGTTCCACGTTATGCCCTGGACTCCGCCGATGTTGGGAAAGCCCGAGACTTGTCCTTGCGTCTGCCAATGGTATTTCGTCATAAGGCCATTTCGTCCATCAGAGCATGAGATACGGGTTAGGGGACGTGAGGGATCATCGTAGCCGGTATCGAAAGAAACTAGGGAGCATGAGTTATCCCGGCTTGTATGTACTGACATCTGCCACTTTTCGTACCATATGCAGCCAAGGCAAACGCCACAAGCATGGCTTGCGAAAATAACCTGCCGAGAATCATTTCGAGCTTGTATGTTTTTCACCACTATGAGGAATCTTCTTTATGAACCAAGTGGTGACGGCTTGACAAAGAAAGACGGCCAATTGCTTAGCACGAGTAAGAGAGACGCCATGATTATATAGGACTCACAGCATGTGTTAGATGCAGACTGATGCTAATTCTAGTATGTGCATACGTACGAATACGAAGTACAACGCATGTTTATCATGTGAAACAGAGACCAGCTGGTTCATATCCGGACTTCGTTGATTGGTGCCCGCTCACACACATACTGTTGGGGTGGACACTGGAGGCGTGGATCAGGGCATCTGTGAGACCACAGCCCTCGTGTAGCTAGCTTGGGCCAGGTCATCATCTTTAGCGTCTCGTCTCTTTTAGCTATTGGAATTTCCCACGTGTAAAGTGCAGTCTTGTCTCTGCAAACTGCTAGAATGCCCCTACTCGGGATAGGCATTGCTCGAGGAAAGGAACTGCTTCGGGAAGCATTACCCTGGGGGGCATATACACGTAGTCTAGATAGAGGAAATAGGTATATAGAGCCGCCCAATCCCCAACCGGTTGTGAATCATATCCAGCTTCCAGCATCTATCCGCAGACAAAACCTTCTTCCCAGCACTTACATCCACCTACTCCGAAGACTATGAAGCCAGCAGCTCTTTTCTCGATCGTCTTGGCCGGCCTGGCCTTCGCAAGCCCTCTCCAAAGCCAGGGCGGCGCAAAGGTCCAGGCGCCGAAGGGGGCAATCAAACCGGTTGATACCACCCAAATCGATAAGCAAATCCAGGACCTGAAGGCCATGATTCCAAAGATTTCTAATCCCCAGATGAAACAGAAGGTGCAGAAGGTGATGGAGATTGTGCCATTGCTGGAGGACATTTCCGGCAAGATTAAGCACCCGAGCCTCCCTGGTATCACGTCCCTCTTAGCCAAAGTCGGTAAACTTAAAAATTACCTTCCGTATCTAAAAGGGCTTAAGAATAAGGATGTTAGCCAAAGCGGATAGTACAGCGGCACTATGGCCACGACATTCATTAATAGCATTTGCTATTAGCTCTACAACGGCGGCGACGATGGGAAATAGATAGCACTATAACTATGCTTAGGAAAGCGACGACAATGACAGCAAGGAAAATTTAACTATGACGATGGCGCTAACGACGGCGGCAAAGACCCTACAGCCCTCGTCTAGCCTAAGTAGTCTAGCCAGGTCATCATCTTTATCTAATTGCATACGCACCTTCCGTCTCCACCGCCTTTCACTGTGCTCACGTCCCTGCCCCGTGATATATAGTGACTTGACACGAGAAACGAGCACGCCATAGTTATAGTACGTTATAATAATTCCTTAC
>LAZP02000145.1:0-38415 GCA_001272575.2 Ophiocordyceps unilateralis | reverse complement strand
TATATATATATATATATATAGTTATATGTGTATATATACAACCATATAGATATACATATATAGCTATATAGGTATCCATCAATCTATATCAAGTGCCAAATGTCGGCCACGGAGACATACATACATATTATGTACATACATGCCTATGCCCATAGCCGACAGATACCGACGGGTTTCAATCCCTCTTTGTTTAGATTGCGAGGCTGCCGAGGGCTGAATATCCTCGTAGTGCACTGGCTTGCTAGGTAGAGTTCGGATCCCTACCATCGACCGGTTTACCGAAGCTTATAATATTCAATTCTTCATACGGAAGTATCAATAGCAGCAGCATGCATGAGTATGCACCCTACTACAAGAACACACACATATGCTTTCTTTCTATGGGAAGCCTGGAATGTGCGTGTGGAATATTAAATCAACTGACAGCTCTCCATGCCGTCCAAGAGCTCCGATGGTCGTCCCCCCCTGCCCTGCTCAGGTGTCGTGATACTTGCCATTGATACTGTTGCGGAGCCATGCTCGGAGAGCCGACTCGGGATGGTCTTGACCAGATACATGACCACTGTAGTAACAACTATCAAAGACAATCCCATGAATTGCAGCATCAACCTTCTTTTCCCGCTCCGTTAGGGTCACAATGTGGCCGAGCCGGTTGTATGCCACCGCGACCCTCTTCTGGGGAGCAGCTTTTGTATGCTCTGCTCTCAACCTCGACGACATCAAGGCCGTTAAGCCCTTGACCCATAACAACATCTCCCCTATCGTCGACCCCGACGTCTATCTTCCCGACCAACATGACTGTCCCATCCGGTGCGTCGACTATGCGAATATCCAGACCTGGACATCATACACCGTAGTCCATCGTCTCCGCCGCTGCCAGAAGCCCATGCTCCTGCACCTCACCATTACCCAACTCGTCGACGACCCGGCCTCCACCATCTTGATACGCGCCTGCACCGTGGGACACGGCGAATCCGAAGACGTGGAGAGCAGGCGGAAAGCAGCGCCGGAAAAGAATCCCAAGAGGACCGGCTTCCGGCCGGTCTTGGACATCTCCCCAACATGTCAGGCGTCGGGCATAGAGACGTCGGAGTCGATGACTCTGGCTATAAGCAGCGACGGCGGCAAGACAGACGGCGAAGAGGTCGCCCTTCTGCTACTGAACATGCGAGATTACCTCCTCGCCCGAGATAACTGCAACGAGAAGTTTGCGTTTGCGTTTTATAACGACATAGTAGCGAGCGTCTATATCGGCGAGAAGCTTCACAAGCTCACCGCCAACGCGGCGCTCGAGGCCTTGGCCGGACGCGTCCAGACCTTTGACCAGATGCCGAGCCGAGCCGTCGCTCAGGTCTGCCACGAGGGGCTCTCTCCGGAACGCGTCTTCGGCGTCTCCGTCAACACCATCGGCGACCTGGCGGCAGTTCAGAGGAAGGCTCACGACTGGTGGAAGGGCGCTTGCGTCGACAACGATGACGGCCTCGAGCCGGCAGAGGACCTAGCCCATGTCAAGTTCTGGCCGATCGTGGCCAACGGCACTCTCCTCGGAAGCAACAAGCTCCTGGGCAAACGCGGCGTCTGCCGCTACGTCAAGGTCGTTTCGGGCGATAGCTGCGCCTCGCTCGCCTCCCGGTGCGGCATCTCCCACGCACAGTTCTACCGGTTCAACCGCAAGCGAAACTTATGCTCTAGCCTAATTCCGGACGACTATATCTGCTGCTCGGCCGGTGACCGCTATACGGAACCGAAGCGCCAGGCGCCGAGGCCGAGCTCGGACGGCACCTGCGCGACGCATAACATCCAGAGCGGGGACTCGTGCTACAACCTAGCTCAGCAATACGGCGTCACTATCGAGGAGCTAGAGCGGTGGAATAGGGGCAAGACCTGGGGCTGGAGCGAGTGCAGAGACATGCTAGCCGGCTATAACATGTGCGTGAGCGACGGCTTCGCCCCCCTGCCCCTTTCCCAGGAGGGAACCGAGTGCGGCCCGCTGGTCAAGGGCTCCCAAGTGCAGTGGGAGAGGATGAAGAGCCGGAGTGGAGGAGGCCGGCCGCCCTCTCTGGCCGACCTGAACCCCTGCCCCCTCAAGGCCTGCTGTAGCAATTGGGGCTACTGCGGCGTCTTCCCCGATCACTGCGACGTTCACGCCCCCGAGGGAGGCGGCCCGGGCAGCAAGAAGAGGGGGTCTCAGAATACGTGCGTCTCGAACTGCGGCATGGAAATCCAGCAGAACTCAGGCCCGCCCCCGAGCTTCCAGCGGATCGGATACTACGAGTCGTGGAATCTCCAGCGCGAATGCCTCTGGTTGAAAGCCAACAAGGCAAACACGGACGGCAGCTATACCCATATCCACTGGGGCTTCGTCGAGATCGACCCTTCCAGCTGGAGGCCGGTAGTCAAAGACGCTGACCGGCAGTGGGACGATTTCAAGGCGCTATCCAACGTCAAACGCATCATCTCCTTTGGCGGCTGGGCCTACTCGACCGAGGCGGCGACGTATAATATTCTACGCTCCGCTATCCTCAACAACCGGGAGAGATTCGCGGCTAATATCGCGCAGTTTCTCGACGAACAAGGCCTAGACGGGGTGGATATCGATTGGGAGTATCCGGGGGTAAGCAAACGGCTGGTAGTGGTCTGGTTGCCTCTTCCAGGAAAGACTAAGAAAATCTCTCGACGAAAACTAGGCTCCGGATATTCTCGTCAACGGCCAGGCCATCGGCCAGAAGGGCGATGGCATCGAATACCTCAAGTTCCTCTCGGTGCTACGAAGGAGAGTCGCCTCGGGCAAATCGGTGTCCATCGCCGCGCCTGCATCGTACTGGTACCTGAAGGAGTTCCCTATCGAGAGGATCGGCAGAGTTGTCGACTATATCGTCTATATGACGTACGACCTTCACGGGCAGTGGGACTATGGAAACGTCAACGCCTTTGACGCGTGCCCATCGGGGAAATGCATTCGGAGTCATGGTTCGTTGTACTTGGTTAGAAAGCGAAGGATTCAACCACTGAAGCTGTAAGAAAAACAGTCAACCTTACGGAAACGCGCAATAGTCTTGCGATAAGTGCGCCCGACTTATAAGTCCTGTCAACCCAGCCAGGCACTAACTTCAAGGACTGGGTAGTCACAAAGGCCGGAGTGCCAAACAACAAGATCTTCGTTGGCGAGGCCAGCTACGGGCGGTCTTTCCGCATGGCCAACGACGGTTGCTGGCAGCCCCTCTGCGACTTCACCGGCTCGAGGACGCAGTCGAATGCGAATCCAGGTAGATGCACCAAGACGGGAGGCTACATCTCGAACGCGGAAATCTCGGAAATCATGAAGCGCGGCGACGGCGCTCAGTCGTTCCACGATGGCGACTCTAATACGGACGTAGTTCTCTATAAAGGTTGATCTCGACTCTTCTCTAGTTGACAAGTTCTCAACTCTTCTCTAGTTGACAAGTCCTCAACTCTTCTCTAGTTGACAAGTCCTCAACTCTTCTCTAGTTGACAAGTCCTCAACTTTTCTCTAGTTTACAAAAAAAAAAAAGACACCACACGGGGCAGTTGAAGTTGAAGCTGATAAGTCGTTTCACAAGGGGACTATATCGGATATATGACGCCAACCACCAAAGACACGCGCCGCGCCGACTGGAAGAACCTGAACTTTGCCGGAACCGTCGACTGGGCCGTCGACCTGCAGGATTTCACGTCGGACGACTTTGAAGCCATCCCGGATAGCAAGACAAGATCAGGAGAGGGTTGCATTTCCGGAACGGACCTCGTCCTCGACAGCGGAGACCTCTGCGAATTTACTTGCCGCTACGGCTTCTGTCCCGAATCCCTCTGCAGCTGTAACGCGAGGGGCCGGCCGAAAGACGTCCCGCCGGCCGAGAAGCAGGTCAAGTTCGTGGCTATGGACGCCTTCGACGTGGACCTCAACCGGCTCTGCAAGTTCGCCTGTCAATACGGTCACTGCCCGGACGACATCTGCGTGCCGCAAGAGACGGACGAGGCGGAAAGGTCGTCGGACGAGCAAGCACAAAGGGGGCCCAAGCCCGTCGTCGTCGTCGGCGAGGATCCGACCTACATGGACTACGCAGCCGCGCGGCGAGAAAACGCGCGCCGATGCTTCATCTTCCAAGACACCCGCCACAGGGAGGTGGGCATGCGTCAGTGCCTAAACTTCTGCCAATCCATCCTCCATGAGGCCCAGCAGGAGGGCAGGACGACCAACTACGGCTGTGTCGGCAACTTCCCGCTCGACCAGGAGATACCCTGGCGGCCGGACATTAGCGGAAACGGGGAGCTGGCGGTGCTAGGGACCTGCCATTGCGACCACTGGCTGGTGAACGAACTGGCGGATACGGTTCTCGAGGCGATGCCCATTATTGCTCAGGTATGTCGTCGAACTTGTCTCCATGACGGCGAAAGAGAGGAAATGTCATGTCTTGCCCATTCCTATCTAACTAGTCTCAACTCAAGATCGGCTGCTACATCCTCCTCTCGTCCTTTAAGCTCGTCCTCGACGTGGGAACGAGCTACTTTGGACGAGTAGGCAAGATTGCCGACGTCGGTATAGGTGTGTTTCCTTGTCCTTGTCCTTGTCCTTTGTCTCTTTTCAACCCCCCATGACTGATAGGGAGACATGATCAAAGACATGCTCGCAACCGGCGCACAGGTAGCATCATACGTCTACCCTCAGGATGAGGATCCGGCGGGCGCCTTCTCGTCGTGGATAGATGGCGCCTGCGGAGGCTCGGATCTGGTTCCCGACGATATCAAGTCCGTCTTCGACATCCTCAACCAGGTCCCCACCGACAAGTCGAGCTTTAAACGGCCCCGACGGATCCGGAAGGGCAGCGGGAAAAAGGGCGACTCCGGTAACCCCCGGGCCCCGGTCCGGCCGCAAAAGACGCCCAACGGAGGTCCATCCGGATCCGGGATACGGAAGAGGCAGTGCCACGTTCCCGTCCACAAGTCCACCAGCCGCGTCGGCCGCGGCAGGAACACGCTGCGGCTCCTCTCCTGCGACCGGCACAAGCGGACGACGAAGACGGAGGAGATGATCATCACCTCGCTCGTCTACGCCCGCCACGCCCGGCCGACGCTCGTCACCAAGACGTGCTCCAGCCGGTGGAAGCAGGCGTGCCAGCACTATAGCTCCGCCAACCGCGAGAACAGGCGGTGGGCGACGCTCACCTGCCCGCAGGAGGCGGCCACGACGTCGAGCCGGCGGATCGAGGCCTCGGGCGTGGCCAAGTGGCGAGCCGAGCACAGGGGCCACGGCTGGCGGGACGCCGCCCACCGAGAGCACGCCAACTGTCAGGTCGACGAGTGGCCGCCCGTCTACTTCCTCGGCCGCAACGACCCGCTCCGGCTTCACTCGGGCCTCGATCAACGCGGCCAGCGGGTGCGCTTCCTCCCTCAGAGCCACAACGCCGGGGCCGCTAGCCTATGGCGCGGCGTCTGCTTCGTGCCCGCCGTGGCCGCCATGTCCGACGCCGAGTTCCGGAAGCAGGCCGAGGCCGACGCCAAGTCCTTCAAGACGACCAACGCCAAGAAGCGCAAGCAGATATACGCCACCGCCACCGTCAACCTGCGTCCCGAGTTCGTCATCTCCTCCTGGGGTCACTCCGCCGACCCGGCCCGCGACGACGGCCTCTGGGACAACCCCTGCTGGCCCAGGGCCATCGCCGCCAACGACCCCGGATTCGCCCTCTTGTCCCTCGACGAGTGGTACGACAAGAATCCGAGGGCTCAGGGCCGGAGGACCCAGTGGGACTACGACCGGGACTATCAAAAGGGGCAGAACGGGGACTGAGTCTCGTAGGGTTGGCAGTAGCGTCATTCCGTCTTTTCTAGGATAACGAAGAGACAAGTCGCAATAGGATGCAAGGCCAAACTCCCTCCATTGACGTCACCTAGGCGATGAAAAACCGTGCTCTTCTTTGCATATAAGTCGTAAGTCGTAAAGTCCTGGCGTCCTGTATGACATTATACATGCCTAACTCGACCATTCATCCATATCCATTACCACGGGTACATACTATGACCTAGAACACCCCCTTATTATGCTATTCCAGCTAGTGGAAAGGGTCAACTTTATAGAATTAAAAGGGAGTTTTGGGGAGCTTCTAAGAGGGGCGATAATGCCAAGGGTTATCCGGCGGAATGCCCAGCGTTAGGGGCTAAAATCCCTACTGGAAGTTCTAGAACGCACATGGGGACAAATAGGCTAGCGATGAGGAGAGGTAGGTATTAAAGGTAGAAATAGGTAGTAAAGGATATATCTCATCTAGGCTGGGCTAAGTATAGTGAATTCGGCAAGAGCTGCTACAATTTCGCATTTGCACTTGACTGCGGATGAATCCCAAAGTGCGACGGTGAGCAGACTGAAGATCCAGTCATAATTAGGCAAAGGCCGGAGGGTAAAAAAAAATACGAGTCATATCAAGAGGGAAACCTGTCGTGAGAGGGTGTGAGGTCTGTTATAGGGTCGGTGCCGGTTGATATCAAAACGCTAAACCATCGTGTTACACATATCTAACCAAACATACATATATACATACCTACGCGCGATATGCGTTCAAGTATTGCCCATTAATAAGTTTGGATACATCTCGCATATGTCAACTCAGTATCATCAACAGCAGCACGATAACGAGCTCGCTAACGGGCCCCCTTTCATCCTCATCCGTTAAACCTTCTTCAGCCGACGTGTCACAGCCTCTGGAGCCACATCTGGCTATTTTATAAACAAGGTGGGATGCTCGATGTAACTGCCGCCTTCTGAACATTGTTCTGGGCGCGGCCATAGGTGACTTCCAGCGTCCAATAGCCCCCTCCCTCGTGCCTGTCAACTGCATGCTCCATGTCAAGGCCACAGAGACGCGTCTGGTGTGGCGGTGGATGTGTGCTTGAGCTTGCATATGATGACTATCACCGCGTCCAGCCTTATACACATGTTGGTGCATATAAATGTAAAACCAACCATCTTCAGCGTAGGTTTATGTACGGGCAAGAAAACGCCGAGTATAGACGACGTAACAGGAGGGGACCCCCCCCCATCTATATACAGCCCCAACCATGACCCCTCGTCTCCTCTTGAGCCTCCTCTGCGTCGTCGTCGTCGGCGTCGCCGCTCAAGGCACGCTTGTCCGTCGCAACGGCTGCAGCTTCTCGCCCGCGGCTGAAGATGGCGACGACTGCGTGTCCATGGCCGAGGCCTGGGGCATCGAAAAGGAACAGTTTGTCCGCTTTAACCCTGGCGTCAACTGCGGCATCCTACTTCAAGTCGGTCGCGAGTATTGTGTCGAGTGGGCAGCGGTGGCGACGCCTCTTCCGTCCTCTGCCGCTGCTTCGCCTGCTGTTCAGGGACAGGGCGAGAGCGGTGGAGGTAACGATGGTGCATCATCGTTATCGTCATCCTTTTCTAATGCGCAGGCTCCAGCCCCGGCCCAGCAAGGCGCTTCGGTTCCCGAGCTGACGCAGCCGGGCATCACTCCCAGCTGTAAGCCGGCCCCAAAAAAAATACACACCCTCAAAGTCAGTCTTCTTGGTTGATGATGGGTTCTAAAAGTTTCCCGTTGCAGGCGTGAGGTACCACGATGTTCAGAGCGGCGAGGATTGCTACGCGATCAAGGCCAAGTATCATCACGTCTTTAGTCTGGAACAATTGTATGATGACGCATCTCCGTGTCGACAAGTTTTGCTTCATCATTGCTGACCGAATTAGTTACGCTTGGAACCCGGCTGTGGGCAAGGGTAAGCATGGGCAGCTCTCCCACACGAGAGCCTCAACTGATTAGTATCAATCACATCTAGACTGCCGGGCTCTATGGGCTGGATATCGTGTCTGTATTGGCCTTCAGGGCACGCCGTCTTTACATACTCAGCCTCCGAACGGCAAGTCCTCGTATATTTATTCAAGCTGGCATCGAGTAAGCTGATCTTTTGCCACTCTTCTCTAATAGGCATCGAGACGCCTTTTCCCACCCAGCCACAGATTGCCGACAACTGCAACGGCTTCTACGAGGTCAAGGTCGGAGAAGGCTGTGCCGCCATCGCTGCCGCCAAGGGCATCACCGTCGACCAGTTCCGGCACTGGAATCCGTCCGTCGGCAAGACCTGCACTGGGCTCTGGGCCAAGGCCAACGCCTGCGTCTCCGTCGTCGGACACGAGCCGTCGGCGACGAAGCCCAGGAACGGCATCACGACGCCGCAGCCCACGCAGGCCGGCATGGTGGACAACTGCAAGGAATTTTACGAGGTTCAGCCCGGCGATAATTGCTGGGAGATTTCTCGTCGTCACGGAATTGATATGCTCAAGTTCATCGAGTGGAATCATGGCGTGGGGGTCGGTTGCAACGCATTGATGGCTTATGCGCACGCCTGTGTTAGGGTCTTGTGATTTGCTTGATGAGGCTTCGCACTATATGCTATGGCATATGATGTGTTACATATATACATACATATATATAACAGTAGTGTTATCCATAGTGTACTCGGCGACAAGAGCAAGACGCAGACCAACAGCCGTCTCTAAACTAATCGAGTTCCCACTCGTCGCTTTCCCATAGAGCACCGCGCTTCTCCCACACGAGACGTAGCAGCTCGTCGACCGCCGTCTTGGCATCCTCTCGGCGAAAGGCATCAGGCCAACCGTGTTGACGATAGAGCTGTCGAAGGTAGTTGACATCCAAAGCCGTCTTCCAACCTTCCGTCTGGGCACAGACCTCCTCTACGGTGATGGCGCCCAGACCAGCGGCCCGCTCCGGCACGTCGTCGGCTAGGATGGTGGTGTAGCCGACGCAGGGGATAAGCTGCAGGGTGCGATAGGACTCCGTCAGCTCGTCGAACCAGGTCTGGATATCTTTGCCGTCGAGCGTCGCGACGGCAAAGACATCCTCGTGCAGATAGCCGCTGATAACGTCGAGGTAGAGCCAACGGCCGAGGGACTCGCGCCCGTTCGCGATAGAGACGATGTATTTCGGATCGACGATATCCTCGTCGTCCCAGAACTCCATGCCTTCCTCGCCAAAGTCATATTCGGAAAAGTGCTGGGGTTCCCGGGAGGAGTAGTCTATCAAGAGAGACTTGTAATGGATCCTCGCTCTGCACGTCCGTCTATCGAAGTAGGGCAGACGGCGCAGCACCTCGATAACCTCGTCAGACTTCCAGTCGGGACAGCCCTCGCGAGTGATGTGAGGCCAGCCCTCGGCCGGCGCGACTCGGAGGTCGGCCGGGTCGAAGTGAAGCGTGGTGAGAAAGGTGTAGAAGTTTAAGAAGATGGCCGCAAGCTCCGCGGCCGTGTATCGAGCGCTGCAGTCCTCCGATGCCGCGTCGGAGCCTGCCGAGTCCTCAGAGGAGGCGCACATAGTGAGCAAGAGAGAGAGATCAATAGATGGACATGGAAGAGTTTTCCCCGACCGAGCGAGCAGACTGAGTGTATAGTCAACCGACTGCCCCGCGCAGCCAAGGCCCAGAGCCCACTCTTCTTTCCACGTAGGCATGTATCTAACATCGGCTCATACACACACGCACACTACAGGAAGCCTTCTGCACTGTTTTTGTTCTCTTCTATTCAACTTTACCAACTAACTCCCTCCATGATATTCAACATGCGCTCATCAATGGCCTCCTCAGTATTAGGTACTTCAATTCGCTATAATGCCTCCTTTTGTCTGACCTCTCTGTCTGTGTGCACGTCACGCTCGAGACAGGTCATCGCCTGCGTCATGATACGTGCCTTTGCTTCCTCTGCTCGCACCTTGGCTTCCTCTATGTCCCGGCGCGCTAATTGCAGTAAAATCCGGAGTGTCGTTGTGATTAGGTAGCCGGTCAAGGTACTGTGAAAATAAGGGCTTAGTCGAGGGATAGGCATGGGTATAGGTCAGCTTAAAACTAAAACACGTACTCATTTCAACGAGAAAGCCATGGTCGTGGGTCCTCCCTGAGTGGAGATTGTCTTCATCTTCTGTCGAGGTCTTCGCGACTCCATGGCCGGCTACCGACCACACCAAGCTCCAAGCTCTACGTTCCTCTTGTACGAGTGGCGTTTCAAGGTCCGTCTTTTTGCGAAACCTCCAATCCGGGAGGTTCGTCGACGCTTATTCCTAAAAGTAGACGCAGGGACATCGTTATCGAGTGCCCGCTTCCCTCCCGAGAGTCGCTGGGCGCGGCACGTATCCGTCGTAGTTGGGAGAGGCATCGTCATCAAGTCAGGATGGCACCCAAAGTCGAACCCGTCCTGCAGATTCACTCCAACCCGAATCGCCTTCATGAGTATACGGAGAATAGCGAGTTCGTCGTCGCTGACGGCGAGGCTCTAAGCTTCAGGTCGGACCCCTGCCATGCCGCTAAATTGGACAAATCTGCACGACGCACTTGTCTAGACACGATTCGACAACGATCCTGCATCGATGTCAGACATGCTGAAGGAGTCTGCGGCGAGCATTCCTGGGCTTCCTTTCGGGACAGTGTATTCCTTTGCCAGTCACTTGGACTTGCGGATGCACTCGACGTTTTGCTGTCACTGGCATCATACTCCCTCCCCAGCGTAGGCGACAACTATCTCATCTCTTCAGCTAGTACCCACTCGGGGCTTTTGCTACGTTGAGTTGAATAGACGTTGTTGATGATAATTTCGCATGACGTATTGTACAGTGCAAATACATACTAGGTGGGGGGCTCGGTGTGCGATCCTCTTGTCACGTGACAGTCTCCGATGACGTGATGAGGACTCCCAGGTCCAAGGACCCCTCCCCCCTCACCTGACCATAGCCCCACTTTCGTAGACGGTCGGCCGAGGTAGGCTTCATGGTCAGGTCAACTCTTTTCCCTACGAGAGTTGACCTGACCATACGCCAAAGTTGACCTGACTATACATTAACTCGTCCGCTTATCCAACTATAGGCTCGCAGCGGACACGGGCTGGCTCTAGAAATTATTAAAAAGTAACTAAAATTCTTATTTTAGTACTTTGGATTTTATTGTGTAATGAAATAAAAAGTGGCCAGCATCTGTGAGACTCTAGGTAAAAGAGGAAATATATTATCACCAACATTAGCGGATAGTTAGGTCAACTTTGGCGCAAAAGTGCATGGTCAGGTCAACCCCCTGCCGAAGCTGCCCTACCCTGCAACGAGAATCCGGTAACTACCGAACTTTGAACTATAAGAGGATTGCCTCCTCTCGTTAGCAGGCCAAACGAGCACGCGGATGTAATTTCTCTGACAATTGATACGGACAGTTGACGTGATTTTGCTCGTTTCTCGTGGCAGTCCACTGTATCATCATATCTAAGCATACTGCACTGCACATCTTGGTGCTTGATGAAAACCATCCTTCAACATATTTCGACAAAGCTTGAAGAGGACAGCCGGAGGAGACGACGAGGCGCGACAAAATTACCTATCACTAGACTAGTATCCTGATTCATGCTTCCTGGTTCCTGTTTCCTGCTTAGTGTCTGCGACATACAGGGTGTTGGCACCTGTGCGGCATGGATCTGCAGTATCAACCTGCTAATTCCCACCTTCGATCTACGTACATGCATCCAGGACGACGGGCTTCTATACTTGGTAAGTCATATGAATGAATTCTACGCGTCTTAACTCGTCGGGAATTAATAAATTCCTCTACCTCGTCAACAAAGAACCGCGACTACACCAGCCCGTCGTACAATGACAGAGCTGATACAATCGTCTCGTCGCGCTTGCTACCCTCCTTGAACTCCTCCATGTCCAGGGACCCGTTCTCGTCCTTGTCCATCATGCGAAAGATTTTGCGAACCCGCTTCTCGGGCGTGTCCTCGTCCTCGGGCAGCTTGACCATGGACCCCACCTGCGTTGGCACGTCAGCAGCCAAACCCTGACCAAAAGGGGGAACCGTCTCACCATTTTATAGATGGCTTCGACAATCTGAAGCATCTCGTCGTAGCTTATCTTGCCATCGCCGTCAATGTCGTACAGTTGGAAAGCCCAGTCCAGCTTATCTTCCATCTTGCCGCGGCTGGTGACGCTCAAGGCGCAGATGAACTCTTTAAAGTCGATGGTGCCGGACTTGTCGCTGTCGAAGACGTTGAAGACGTAGTCGGCGAAGGAACTGGGGTCGCCAAAGGGGAAGAATTGGCGGTAGATTTTCTGAAACTCGTCCTTGGTGAGCATGCCTGACGGGCAGTCCTTGAGGAAGCCTGGTTTTTTTTTTGGCTCCCGAGAGCCGTCGTCAGCGTGTGAAACCTGGCGGCGGATGTCGGATCGACCAACCCTTGTACCATTGTTGCAGCTCCTTCTTGTCGAAGTGGGTCGACTTTTGAAGCTCCACGAGTTGCTCTTGCGACAGTTTTGACTGTCTTGGAGAAAGTCAGCGATGAGCGGCCACCAAGTGGTGATCCATCCAGTGTGCCGTCGTTTTCCCTCATCCTTCTCTTGCCGTCCCACACCCTGACCACAAAGCAGGGGAGACAACTCACGATTTCCCCATATTGTATAACCGAAACCGAGGCGCTTTGGCGTCTGCGGCGCGGGCCCGGTGCGCGGGGAGGGTCTGTGTTCCGCCGCGCGAGCGGGAAAAAAAGAGCTGGCTCGGATAAAGACCGAGAGGGAGAGAATAAAGGGGGGGAAATCAAATTCGATTCGATAACGGTCTGCGTCACTTGCAAGAACCAGCTTTCAAAGCTAAGAGGGGGTTCGAGGCAACGGACCGCGCGGCCGACGAGGAGCGGGGGCGAGATGAAAGCGGGGGAATTCGATGAAAATGCGCCGATGCCGGAGACGAATAGAGCCAGACTTCCTGGGATGGGTTCCAAAGGAGGGAAGAGAGAGATAAAAAACGATATGTGAATAGCAGTCGGTCGTTTTGCGAAGTAGTAGTCGTTGGAGGAGAAGAGGACGGATGGGGCCGCGAGTTGAGGCGCCGATGCGTGCCAGCACAGGCTGACTACTCCAGTGCCCGTAGTACTACCTGTACCTCGGCAGCAAAGACCAGAGAATCAGCTAGGAGTGTACCTGGCATTGGCGCGACTCGTCAAGACTGGCAAAGTCCCCCTTAGCAGCGCAAGATTCTCAACTTGGCGCCCTCAGCCTCACTTCGCCTCACTACCAACTCCTCCCTCTACCGCGAACAGAGCCTCACGTCTCGTGATCTTGGCCGTCTGCGCGTCAGAGTCTTTCTCATTAACAAAAAAAAAAAAAGGAAAAAAAGGGAGCAGCCACCGTTTCAGGATCGGCGTCGAGATGCCGACGATTCAAGTTCCGTCTTAGCTCTCCTCCCAACCGGTGCTCAAATGCCGATGACCACCCAAGCAAGCCTTTTACACAGCCTCGTCAGCCCTGCCTATCAAGTCAAGATCCATGGCTTTGCCTAGCCTCATCTGCACATCCCAACTGTCGACTTACCACAGCCTCCGTCTGCCGCTGCCGCCGTACCGGACCGCCTGTCCTGAGCTGAGGCCGGCCTTACCGGCTCAATACTAATGCGCCGGCTCTTTCCGATATTCACTCTCTCGAGTCAATCAACCGATGACTCGCGGCCTACTAGGATAGGCCATCAAACCGAGGAGACCAAAAAGTCATTCAAAAATGAATCGATGATCGATGCCGAGATACGATTATTCGTCATACATGTACTGCCTGCCGCCATCCGCTTGCGTCGCATCCCGTGCCATACGCCTCTGCCATGCACCCCCTTCCCAGCGAAATGTCAATCCCTTAGCCCACTACCGCCTTCATGCTCAGACTCTCAAGAAAGGCACTCAGATCCTCCTTCTTGACCTCGACCACGCAATTCTCGAAGCTGTCGATCCGCACCCGCGCGTTCGTCTCCATAACCACCTCCTGAAAGGCGTTGCCGAACCGGTTGCGGCCGTAGCCCTTTTCTTGCTCCCCGTCGCCGTCTTCCGACTCGTCTTCGGAGCTAGACGACTCTGTTGCGTCGTCGTCGTCGTCGTCGTCGCCGTCGTCGTCGCTATCGCCGTCGTCGTTCGCTCGTTTGGCCTGCCGCCTCTCGGCTCTGACCTTGGCCTTGGCCTTGCGTGCTTCCTCCTTCGCCCGCGTCCGAGCCTCCCTCTCCTCTCGTCTCTTCTTGGCAGCCTCTCGGTCGACAAAGCTCACGTCGGGCCCCCCGCCGCCGCCGGTGCCGACGACGACGTAGACGCCGAGTCTCTCGTTCAGGCTCGCCACTACCAAGGGCGTGCCGCGTCCGCCTTGCGACAGCTTCCCGCGCGACTCCCTCTCTTGCTCCGCGAGCGCCTCTCCGATCCAGAGGGCCAGCTTCGTCAAGGCCGCCGGGTGCGTGAAGAGGGCCACGTCCGGCCCGTCTTTGACGACGCACATGCGAAAGGCTCGCAGGTGTTTGATCTGCTTCTTATTGATGAGCGACGTGCCCGTGCGGTAGATGGCGCGGTACATGAATTGCGCCGTGGGCAGACCGGCTTTGAGGGCATCGATACTGTTGTCCGTCAGCTTCACTGGTTCGTCACGATCCTGCCCACCGTCGACTTACTCTTCCAACGCGTCGTACGCTGCCCAGAACCGAGCGACCCATTCCTCGCCTCGGGCAGACCCGTCGAACTCATCTTCCGCGTCGCGGCCGACCTGGCTGGTCCTGTAGGCGCCCTGGGCCGCCGGCGCGTGTCTGCCGACCTCGAGAAGGGCCCCGATAACGACGCCGACGTCTTGCGCGCTCAGAGTCGCCCGCCATCCCCAGCTCCGCACAAAGCCCCATCCGTCCCTCGCGCCCCCACGGTCCTTTCCGTCCGTGTCCACGGCCGGCACCATCTCGCCCAGGTTGTAGAGGCTGCCGTACTTGAGCAGTTTCGCCCGCAGGTCGCGCTTGAGGACTATGTCCATGTGCGTGTAGCTCTGCTTGCATTGCGCGAGGCTGACGCCCATCTTGGCCAGCAGCTTGTGGAGCCGCTTGATGCCCGTCTCGCTCCACGTTTTGAGTCGAGAGAACAGGTAGGGCGAGTGCAGCATGCTGTCGTATAAACTCCAGTGCCGTATCAGGAGGAATCGAGGCTCCGGCGACAGGCGGATTCCCGTATCTTCGGGGCTGCGGGCCGTCGTCGGAATGACGCCAGTGTTCTCGGGAGCGACTCGGCCGTTGGTCAGCTCGGGAGGGTTCAGACGCCGGACCTCGTCCCGCAGCAGCTGCCGGAGCCGAGCTCCCCTGACCCCCATCCAGCCGGTGGGTCGGCCCCGGTCCGTTCCCCGAACCGGCGCGGCGATGCCCGTCGACGACCGTCCATAGATTTCCATGGATGTCACTCCGACGATGGTGAGCCACAAAAGATCGTTGTCTTCCCGGCCGAGCTCAGATGCCAAAGAGTACATCATGGAAGAGATGGGCTCTGCAAAACAAGCGCCCATCTTGTAGTACTTCTCGAGAACCGCTTCGTGCTGCGCTCGCATCCGGAGCAGCTTTCTCTTCAGCGAGCGGGCCGACGGTGCCGCCGGAGCTTGGGTTTCGGCCTGCGGCTCGATCGAGTCACTAAGAAGACCGGCGTCTGGATCCCTGAGCGACAGGAGTCCCCTTTGCACGGGAATCGGGCTGGACTGCAATGCGTTGGATTAGATGGGGGAGCGTCAAAAGCGGGAATTGCTCACGTACGGAATTGCTTCTCCGCCGCTGACGCGGCCTATCCTCGTCGTCACTCGAATCGTCCTCGTTTTCATCGGACCAGCTCTTCCGCTTTTGACCGGCATGAGCCGGATCTTGATCGTCTCCTTGGTCGTCGTCGCTGTCGCCCAAATCTTGATCGTCGTCAATCTCCGGCATATCCACTAGGGCCAGGTAGGCCTCGCGTTCTGCTCCCAGGTCCTCCTCGATGTCGCCATCGTCAAAGACGATGATGCCACCGCCGCCGGGCTTGTAACGGTGACCGATGCGCCCGCCCTCAACGCCGGGCGGGCTTCTGGCCTGGTAGGAGCCGGGCGTCTCCATCTCGGGCTGCAGAGGAAAGCCACCAAAGACGTTGGCGAGATTCCAAGGCCGGTGTGCCTCGACAACCCAGACCTCTACCCCGCTATAAGGCTGCTCTTGGTCCTCCGGTTCCAGGCCCAGTAGCGGGCCGAGATCGACCATGCCGCCGACGCCCAGACAGACGACGACACCGCCACTGCCGCCTCGGCTCTCCATCATGGGGCCGACGAGCTCCTTTCCGGCGGTTGCCAGGTCGCCGTAGCCCGCGATGGGCTGAATCTTGTGCGGGATGTAGTCATTCTTGAGGAGGCGGGTGAGGATTCGACAGGCGCAGAGAGCATCGGGTTCGAGGGCGACGAGGACGAGGACGGGCGGAGACAGCGGATGCCGCGTGTTTTGCAGATTGGCATAGAGTTTCGATATCAAGGACCGCGGAAGGTACATGACTGTCGAGAGTTTGGCGAGATCATGGAGCGTGGAGGTGTCTCGGCTGGCGGACGCGAACCGCGGCGCGTCGTGTCTGTAGACGGCGGGAGCAGTGGCATAAACGATATAGTGGGATGAAATAATAGGAGACGCCAATTGGCATACAATGCTGTTCGGACAGAGCTCTTGGGACGATGCCTTTGTGAAGGCGGTAGAATGCCTGAAAGGAGATGTTGTGGTGCGTCGAGGTACAAAGGATTGATTGCCAGTGGTGGTGGTGGTGGTGTGGGCTGTTTATCAGCTGTGACGCGCTGGAGAACGCGCCAGCCCGGTTCGTGGGTCGCGCAGACGCGACGAAGAGGTACCTGAAGTGATACATTGGTGGGGGCACGGACGGGAGGGCCCGAACGTGTGCAAGTCGGAGGTGCCTGGAAGGTACTCTAAAGGTAGACTATGAACAGAATTCTCGACATGACAAACTTTTCACGACGGGCTGCAACTCGCCTCGATTTTTCCTTTTTCCTTTTTTTTTTTTTCTGCTATCGTGGTTGAGCATGGACCGTGGACAGAAAGAAGCTGCTGCAACGGGCAGTGGACTACCGAAATGCGTTTACGGCACTGGCGAATGATACCCTTGTCTGCAAAGCCAAGACGATCTCTTTCTCCCTTTCCAGCTCGTCGTCACCCTCCCTTTTACCTCCCGTTCGTCAAAGCACCCACACTTGATGCCAAAGCCCAGCCACCAACATCTCCCGGCGGCCGAGTTCGGACCTTCACTAGTACTACTGCTGGCAAGAAGAAGAAAAGGAAGCAGGCTCGTGTCGGACATCGGGCAGTGCAGGCCGTTGTAGAGGGAAAAAACATGCTTCGAACAGCTACGCACAAAGTAGGTTATAGGTAACGATAACATCACATGTTGCAAAAGAAAAGAAACGGGGAGCAGTAGTAGTTGCCTATGACACTCTCGAAACCCCCCCGGCCAGAACTCCGGCCCACCCGTTCATCCAAGCCCGGCAAGCCGGACGACTCAAGACTCCGAGCCGGGGCTAAAGCCGGGTTCGGCACCGAGCACCGAGCGGCTAATTCCGACATCGGGCTCGGCCGTTGCATTTACGCCGATGTCCTGCAGCTAGCTCACCTGCGAGGCTGCCTGGCTCATGGAGCCGCGTGGGGCCCGGGCCAAGGAAAACGGCAGCTTCTGGCTCAAAATGGAAAGGCGGAGGCGGCAGGCCCCTGTTTGTGTGGTGCTTCCTCCGGACGGTTATGGCCGGGGCGGCGGCGATCCCTTGTTGCCCTTTACCCTGCCTCGCCTTGCCTTGCCTTACCTCGCCGCTGTGGTCACGAGACTCGAACGATTTTATCCCACCGCCTCGAGCGGCTCGGTCTCGGACACCCGAGGCGAGGCCATGACAAGCTACAAATACGACGTCTGCCTCGTGTCCCATCCATCAGTTCAAGCCGTAAGGGTTGCGTATCCCAAGTCCCTTTATGACTGCCAACCACCACAACAAAGCTGGCCATGGGCCTTCCGCGGGCGACACCACCGACAGCGCATCATCGCTCGTCTCGTCCGCCTTCCCCAGTCGCCTCCCGGACGCCAACTCGGAGAAGCAGAGCCCGATTGACGATGCGGCTTCGCGGCAAATTCCGGCCTCGGCCCTGACCAAGCCCGTCAGCCGCGATGAGGCCGAGGAGAACTACAAGCCCAAGACGATCAAGTTTTGGCTCATCGTCCTGTCCGCCTTCGTCTCCATGTTCCTCGTCGCTCTGGATCGTACCATTCTGTCGACGGCCATCCCGCGCATCACCGACGACTTCCAGAGCTTGGGCGACATTGGCTGGTACGGCTCGGGTTACATGCTGACGACGGCTGCCTTCCAGCTGCTCTTTGGCCGCATCTTCAAGTTCTACGACTTGCGCATAACCTTTCTCTGGTGCATCGTCGTCTTCGAGGTCGGATCCGCCATTTGCGGCGCTGCCCCAACCAGCCCCATCTTCATCCTCGGCCGTGCCATTGCTGGCCTGGGCTCGGCTGGCATCACAACAGGCACCATGATGATCATTATTCCCATGGTGCCCCTCCACAAGCGGCCCATGTTTCAGTGTGCGTCCATAGCCTCCTCCGGTTTTCCTCCGCCGTGACTCACCCGTCTGCAGCCTTATTTGGTGTCATCTTCGGCATCTCCTCCGTTGCCGGGCCTCTCATCGGCGGGGCCTTCACCGAGCGTGTGACGTGGAGGTGGTGTTTCTACATGAACCTCCCCGTAGGCGTCGTCGCCTTCATCTTTCTCTTCTTCTTCCTCGACATCAAAACCGAACCTCGCCAGGCCGCGTCGGTCAAGGAGCACGTCATGCGCCTCGACCCGCTCGGCACCTTCTTCTTCGTCCCGTCCGTCGTCTGTCTCATTTTGGCCCTGCAATGGGGCGGCTCGACGTACCCCTGGGGCAGCTGGCGCATCATCCTCCTCTTTGTCGTCTTTGTTCTGGCCGCTGGTGCCTTTGCCGCCGTGCAGATCCTGATGCCCAAGACGGCGACGCTGCCCGCCCGCATCATAACCCAGCGGACCACGTTGGCGGCCACCTTTTTCATGTTCTTTTTGGCGGGCGGGATGCTCATCATCGTCTATTACATACCGCTGTGGTGTAAGTTCCACCTTGTATGACCACTCGCGAGATGACGCTGACAACTCAACTAGTCCAGACGACGCACGGAATCGATCCGGTCCAGTCGGGCATCTACACCATCCCCCTAATCCTGAGCCTCGTCGTCGCCGCCGCCTTGTCCGCCGCCTTTACGCAACGGATCGGATATTACGCGCCGTCCATGCTCCTCTCGCCTTGCGTCACGGCCATTGGTGATGGCCTCATGACCACGTTTACGCCCACAACCGGCTCCTCGCAATGGATTGCCTATCAGTTCCTCGTCGGCTTTGGCATCGGCTTGGGCATGCAGACGGCCATGATATCTGTCCAGGCGACACTCTCAAAGGCGGACGTCCCCATGGGCGTGGCCATTGTTCTGTTCGCACAGCAGCTCGGCGGTGCCATCTTCGTCTCGGTGGGACAGACGATCCTCAGCGGCGCCCTGGTGCAGAAGCTCGCTCACCTGCCGGGGCTGGATGCCCAAGCCATCGTCCGCACCGGTGCGACGGAGCTGCGACGCATGCTCCCTGCCCAATATCTGCCGACGGTCCTGGATGCATACAACTACGCGTGTACGCGGATATTCTTCGCCGCGCTTGCACTGGCATTTTGCCAGCTGCTCAGTGCGTGTTGCGTCGAGTGGCGGAGCATCAAGAAGAAGAAGAAGCTGGACGCTACTGCCGACTGACGAGGTGGTATGCATCATTTGTTTTTTCTACGACGAAAAGCGTACATACGATAATCGCATAGCCCGGGAATCTCGGCAGGAGTTTGGATCTGGCCAGGGCGGCTGGAACACTGATGATTGGATCGAATATCGTAACATAGCTGGTAGATGTTGGGGATATATCCGTACATCCATGATTACATAGAAATGGAACAGCGTCAAGAGATGAGGCTGAAGCTTTCAAGGCCACGGCTCAAAGAGCCGAGCGCTCGATTCTTTCCTCTTCCAACGCCTTCACGTGTCTGCTGTTTGGGTTAGTCATCACGCTTCCAACGTCACCTCCCAAGGTGCTCCCTCCCAAAGTGGTCGTCGTGACGATTTCAACCTCATGGAAAGGTCATCCACGCACCTTTTCTCCTCTTCCACCGGAAAACTCAGTACCATCTTTGCATACACCGTGCTTTAGAAAACCCCGCCTACACGCACTCACTCTTCTTTCCGAGCCCACAGGTCCCGCAGCGGGCATCGGCGGCTGGCATCATGGCTGCGTCGGCCTCGAACCCGCTCATGTCCAGCCAAAAGAGTTCCCAACTCCAGACGGTGATCCATCCTCTCGTTCTTCTAGCCATATCCGATTACATCACGCGGCACAGCCTGCGGAACCAGCGGGGGCCCATCGTGGGGGCTCTTCTCGGACAGCAAAATGGTCGCGAAATCACCATAGAGCATGTCTTTGACTGCCACATACGCCTTGATCCTGACGTCGACGGCGGCTGCTTGCTGGACACCAGCCGTTTCGCAGCAAGGCTGGACCAGAGTCAGTTGGGCGCTGCCCTCTCGGTCATGGCCGCAAGACGCTAAAGGCTCGGCAGTGATGTTGGTGCACAAGGAGCGGCAGCTGGATCTGGTCGGCTGGTACACGCTGCTTCCGGTGTCAGGGCCTACGCCCGCCGTCGTGCCTATCCACAGCCAGATTGTCCAGCGGTGGAACGAGTCGGCCGTGTTGCTGGGCTTTCATCCCGAAGAAGCGCTGAAGCACTCGGTTGGCGGGAAGCTTCCTCTCACGATATACGAGAGCCACTACGAAGTCGACGAGGCTGGCAATAACAGTGCCGATGACGACGACGAGGACAGGCACATGGATGATAGGGATGCCGCTGCTCTCAAGCTCATGTTCCGCGAGGTGCCGTACTCGGTCGAGACGGATGAGACGGAGATGATAAGCATGAACTACATCGCGGGCGGAGGTGGCAACGCATCTACCGTCGCCGCCGCCGCCGCCGCCAAGGAAGACCGTCCCGCCCGATCATTCGAGTCCAACGGCAAGGGGAAACGCAGACTGGTAGAGAGCGACGCAGAAGAAGCAAAGGGTCTTCCGGATGCAGACGACGTCCTCACCCGCGACGAGGAAAACACGCTCGCTTCGCTGACGGCAAAGGCAAACGCCATCAAGATGCTTCACGCCCGTCTGCGTCTCATGGCGGTTTACCTCGACCGTACCTTTGTCCGCGGCCCCGTCCGTTACGGGGCCGATTCCATGGACTTTGACTCGACATTCCCGTCGCTGCCTATCCTCCGCCAGATTCAGGCCCTCGTTGCCCGCTTGGATCTCGTCATCCCCTCTGACGCGCGGGCTTTTGATAGGGAGACGCTGCAGCAGGCCAACGACGTCAATCTCTTCCAGCTCCTCAACGCTGTCACCCAGGGCGCCAGTCGTGCCCGTGAAGTCGGCAGGAAATCTGGCATTGTCGAATCCAACAAGTCCGTTGGTCGACGCGTGCCTCCGGATGCCATGCCGTCGAACTCGTCGTTTAGCTTGACTGCCGCTGGGGATATTTTCATCTAGCTCACTCCGGCCCGTGTCAACGGATTCAGCCTTTTTTTTTTTGTGCCCTTTTGCGGCCGGACTCGATTGGAGGGTTGGGATCAGGGCTGCGGTTGGGGGGAATCACCCTCGTCTGATGGCAGCGCTGCCTTTAGTAGGAGAGGCCTACACCTACAGGTAGAAAAATTCACGCGATACAGCGTCGAGTATATCGTGTAGCAAATGCCCGTCCATATTTTCATCACCTTTTTTTTTAACCCTGCTTTACATACAAGCGTGACTCGGACAACCGAGAAGTGGAACTAAGACCCCCTAGAATACAATGATACAGGAGGAGACAAGACTAGGAGGGCATGGCAAAAGAAAGACGGAAAAAAAAAAAAAAGTCGTAGAAAGGTGGTGGGTGGGTAGACCCCCCTCGCTGAAGCTCTCTCTCTCTCCCCACGTCAAGACCCCAATCCTGGGCCGCGCCGCCGGGGGTCAAAAGGTGCTGGTAGCCAGACGACTGGCGGCGTTCCTGGCATCGATACGATCCTCGTCATCCTCGTTGGCGCCGCCGGGGCTAAGGAGCAAGCCAGAAGCGCCCACCGCGCCCTCGGACGCGTCCGGGTCACCCTCCTCGGGGAGCTTACCCATGAAGCTGGCGGAGACGGCGCGACTGGAGGCGTCGGATCGACGGGGTACGCCGCTCCAGGCGTCTCCCTTGGGACCCTGGCTGGCGGCGAGGCTCGCGCGACGGATGGCGGCGCGGGGGGTAGACTCGCGGCCGAGACGGCTAAGGCCGCCGGAGGCGTCGATGGAGCGGATATCCGGACGGACCGTCTCCAGGACGGCGAGGGTACGGCGCTCAGCCTCGATCTGGCGCAGCACGTAGTCTCGAACGGAGAGGCGAAGGTCTGCCGCCGTGCGGGAGAACCACTTGCGGCGCTCAAGAACGAGGTTGTGCGTCACGCGCGTCGTCTTTGCGAAGAGGGCCGTTTCCGTCTGACGCGCGTCGTCGAGCGCGGCGATGGCCTCGTCGACCTTGTCGCGGCGGACGCTGGAACTAGCTTTCAGCCGATCGGCCGCGTTGAGCCGGCTGCGCGTCGCTTCCTGGGCTTGCAGGAACTCTCGCGTCAGAATCTGGCGGTTCGTCAGGGACTCCTTGACGATGAAGGAGTCCTGCGAGTGGTACTGGAAGGCGTCTCCTGCCGTGGCGGCCTCGGCCGTCGCCTGCGCCGCGTGATAGTCGCCGACGGTCTGAATGATCCTGCCGAGCTTTCTAAAGGCGTGGGCTAGGCCGGGATGCGGCTCTTGCACGTGCATAGTGCCCAGCTTGACGCCAAAGTCGGATTCTGCGAGGCCGAGTCCTGCGTCTGGGTCAGCCAAAATCAACAGCATGGGGGCAATGGAACGATTGTTGCCAACCTCTTCGGGCTTTGACCATCTTATCGACCTTGTGGCCCGCGTCCATGGTGCCCAGATAAAACAGCTTGACGGTGGGACGGGCCGCAGCGAGCTCAGGGGTATCGTCGGGAGGGGGCGCAAACTGCTTCAGGATCTTCCGCCGGACGCCCGTCGCCGGCTGCTTCATCTTGACCATGGGGCTGTAACCGAAATCGCTTTCGACGAAGAGAATCATCTCGTCGTCCTTCATCAACACCTCATTGCTGGAGACGTAGTTGAACCATCGCTGCATCGTCGACTTGACCCGATTCTCGTCTTCCTCGGTGCCTGCGCCGGCGGCTGTGACGGGAGGCGGAACGGCGGGAACCAAGGCCTCGGGGTTGGCCGATATCAAGTGCTCGGCTAGCTTGACGAATTCGGAGTGCAGGCGGCGCACGTCTCGATACTGCGTGGTGCGGAAACGGGGGAGGTTCGTCTGTATGCTTGTCGGTTAGCAGCCACATCGCAAAGTCGAACGAACTCGTCAAAAACATACGTGAATGTCGAAGCGCAAGACGGGGTCCTTCTTGCCGGTGCGCTCGAGGCCTGTGATCTTGGCTTGAAGCCTCGGCTGGGGCACAGACGACTTGTTCGCCTGCTTTGCGCTTGCGGGCTGCGAAGGGGGAGCAGAAGGGTGAGCAGAAGAATCCTCTTGGGACTTGGGCGACGGCATTGCGCCGGGGAAAGTATCGGCGCTGCCCTCGGGCGAAGCAACATTCGCGTCTGCTGCCATCGAGGCCGCAGCTTCTGATTCGCCTTCAGCTCTCGTAGGATCGTTATCTGCCGCTCCGGAGGGTTGGAAGCCTTCAGCCTGGCCGAGGCCATTGGGAGACTGTGGCGAGTAGGGGAATGGCGGTGGGACGGCGGCCATGCTCTCGAAGCCCGAGTGCTGAGGCGGTGACGACATGGGCGAGTTCCCCCAGGGCGATTCCCCAGCAGGATTATCCGCCTCGTGGATAGAGGCGCCGTAGTCCATCTTGCTCCGGCCAACAGCCTCGTCCGAGTTCGGGAGGGGGGGATGGGGGGGCGTTGAAAGCCTCGGTTGGCGTAGGGAGAGACACGGGAAGAAGGTTGCTGGATAAGACCTCACGCGTGGATCATGGCGCGTTCGAGCAGTACGTCGCGCGATGCGTGATACCAAAGTCGTAAAGGAAGATGAAAGCTGAGTGACGCAAAACCTCAGCTGCGTACATACCTACGTAGGTAGGTACCTACTCGAGGCTCGCCTCCGCACTTTTGCGAAGCGGCGATACGGCGCTCTCATTGGCTGCGTTGGCGTGACGTATCGTAGTCGCGACTAAAGATCTATCAATCCCCAGTCCCCCAATCAACGCCCGATTTGGACTAGTGCGGGGCAGACAGCCAAGCAAGTCGGAAAGAAATAAAACTTGACTTTGACGTCTGCTCGAGCTTCTCTACACAACACGGCAGAAGCCTTCTGTCATCGCCTCGGCCGCACCCTCAGTCAGACTCAAGGCCATGGAAAAGAAACGGCTGAGGGAGGAGGTCAAGGATCTCCCCCCGGAAGACGGACGCGACGACCAGGCGGATCAAGATGTTGACGTAAGACCCTTCTTGAGTTCCGCACCTTAACGCGCTCGCTCATAAGGATTGCAGGAGGACTTTGACATGGTCGACGTCGAGTTCGAGTGGTTCAATTATGATCCCGAGATAGATTTCCACGGCGTCAAGTCTCTGCTACGGCAGCTGCTCGACGTCGACGCCAGCCTCTTGGACGTGTCCGCCCTCGCTGACCTCGTGCTCTCCCAGCCAACGATCGGGTCGACGGTCAAGGTCGACGGCAAAGCAACGGATCCTTACGCCATGCTCACCGTCCTCAATATGCGGGAGCACTGCCAGCGGGAACCTATGAAACGCCTGATGGCATACCTCGAGGAAAAGGCTCGGGCCAACGAGTCATTATCTGCCATTGCCGAGGCTATAGAGGGCGATAAGCAGGTTGGCCTGATACTATCGGAGCGCCTGATCAATGCGCCGCCCGAGATTGGTCCCCCGATGTACTCGATGCTCATCGACGAGGTCGAGGCTGCTGTGGAGGATGCGGAGCCCTACCAATTTAGCCACTACCTCGTCCTGTCCAAGACGTATCGCGAGATAGAGTCGACTTTAGACGTCGAGCATCGCAAACGCAAAAAAGCCCGCGAGGACTCGGCTACATACTACTTCCACGCCGAGGATGAGATCCTTCACAAGCATGCCGCGGCCCATGGCAATTTTGCTTACACTAAAGAGGAGGACGCAGTCGCGGACAGCAAGCGCGCATTTCAAGACATGGGCATCATGCCGGCTGGTCACATGATCCTGATCGAGGCGGACAAGTTTCAAAACGCCGTCAAGGCCATTACCGAGTACTTGAAGCCGCCGCAATAAATAGAACAAGAGCCAGGGGACAGGACAGCACTACGGCTCCGGCTCCAGCCTCTGCATCAAGTACTCAACCTCGACCTCCTTGGTCAAGGGAATAACAAAGTCCTTGTACATGGAGACGACAGCGTCGACGTCAATCTTGATCCGGCTATTGGTCCCGCCCGGGGCGGCCGGGTCTTTGCCGTAGGTCAGGGCCTTGAGACGCAAGCGCTCGAGGACCGTCATTTCGACAGCGTCGTTGGTAATAGAGCGAGCAATGCCCTCCCTGTCGGCGGCCTTGATCATGCGAGTGTAGGTGTCGGGGTCGGAACGGAACTTGGTCTCGGCGACAAACTTGCCAAAATGGATGCGACGCGACAGGGCCTGGAGGCAGGCGATGTCGCACGTGGCCGTCGAGCCGTAGTTCTCCTGCGACTCTCCCCGGTCCTCGCGGCCGAAATCGGGACAGACGGCGGGCAAAAACTTTTCGACGTAAAAGGACTTGATCTTGGCGTTGATGTTGACGCAGTTGTGATGCAAGATCTTGGGGTAGTCGAGAGGCTTAAGGATGGGCCTCTGGACGGCGTTGGGGAAGAAAGGGTACTCGTCCGGGGAATCGAAGCGCCTGATCAGCGACTGCAGCTTTTCCTGCTCAGACAGGTACCAGTCGAAGAAGCTGAGGTCGCTGTGGGGGATCCGGATGGCGCCGGGTGTGTATATGGTCTGCGCGACGGGTGTGAGATGGGTTTGCCGGGGGAAGGGAAAGCGGTGTTGATGGTACCTTATTGAGGGCAAATTGGACCCTCTCGATGAGATGAAAGGTGATGGTATCTTCCAGACGTCTGCGCAGACCATCAGCGACTTGTCACACCGGGAGCTTCCCATGGCCATGCTGGTATCGCGACGGACGCCCTTGTCTGCCTCGGGTCGATCCCCCTGGTTGAGAATTGAGACGTCTGTTTGTTTTTACATTAACTGGAAGCGAATCTGCGACAGATCCAGCAGATCGTGGCCCGCGTCGGCCATATCAACGGCCGAGTCCATGGGTGCGGTGAGAGAGCGAGAAGCGATAAAGCAGGGCGACGAAACCAGGTAACAAAGCGCAAAGCCGGGCGAAAGGTAGACGAACGATCCACAATGTTAGAAAAGTCGGGAGCTCAACGCCAGGCAAAAAATGGCTGGATTCATGACTTCGTATTACTATTCGTACAGACAGACGGCTGATGCAAGTTGTCGTCAGCGACACTGTTTTGTTGATATGGAGACGACCCTCCGGACGGCTCTGATTGGTACAGGCTGCGTTATCTCTGCGAGGCCAACGGGCGGACGAGCGACAGAGGTAAAATAAGGAAAAAAGGACAAATGTCCGAGACAATTCGGGGCAAGGCTGCTGCTAATTGCTAATGGCCCGAGTCAGTCGGCAGCGTCGGAGAGGGCCTATCGAGTCATGCGAGCGGCAGCAGATTGCTCAGCAGATGTCGAAGGCCGCTTACATAAGCTCAGCTGTGCCGGTGGCATCTTCGCGCGAGATGCGCATATCCTTCCTTGGAGTGGGAGTGATGGGTTGGGTATGGAAAGAGCAGTGGATGCTGTCACGATATGATATGCGTGGATGCCGCTTTATGCCCTTTTCAATCATGGACTTGTCAATGTCAATGCTCATGTGGCCAGGCGGCAGCAAGTGGATGAGGGCAGGCAGGTGACGGATGGTACAGGGTAGTCTGGTCTGCAGGAGGATGAATATCTTCGACTCCTTGGTCATCTCCTCACGTCCGTTGGTCCGTCACGTACCCACTGCAGTCGAGAAGCAAACCAACAACAAACGGCAAAGGAACGGCACATTCGATCCTCACGCTCGCCGCAGAGTCCTTCTCGTCTCGGGCCCGAGACTGGCTCCCAGCCATGGCCGATGGCGATGGCCCCTACGGCTTTCCCGACGATGCCGGCGTTGACGAGGACCAGTCCATCATCTCAGTGTGTCTCCCGCTACAGTCGTGACAACGAGTTTGCTGACGCAGACGCAGACGCGTGGGCTCGAGGCCCTTGGCCGCAAGGTGACGTCGACGGCATCGAGCCTCATCGTCCCCAATACCGAGTCGGCCGCTATGCACTATCAGACGGCCCTGGCCCAGGTGCACCGCCAGCTCCGACGTCCCTCGGTCCAGCGCAGCGTCTTCTCCATGACACGCACAACCCCAACCGACATGGTCCGCGGGCGCCTTTCCCCCACGGAGATCCAGCACCGAGCTCTGACACACCTCCCGGACGAGCTGCTGGCCAACATCCCGGACAATGACAATACCTTCTCGCTCTTCCAGGGCTTCCAGGCCAGCTTTCCGGAGCTGACGGACGAGGGCAAAAAGCATCGTCGTCGCGTCTCGAGAGGCAGGAAGCTGCTCGAGGACAATGCTCCCGAGGGGGCCAAAAGCCTGGTGCGCCTAAAGAAGGACAGGGCGGCCTTGATGCACGAGTTTGAGCTGCTCGCCATCCGCAAAAACATGGCCAGCAGCGAGATCCGCGACATCGACAACAAACTGGCCAACCTGCACGGCATGCGCCGCATCATTCTCGACCGACTGGCCGGCCTGGAGCAGGACGAGGCACTGCTGGAACACGACAGTAGGTGAACTTTGCTTGTCCCCGCCCGATGCCCGCGCTCATGTCATATCAGTCGTCGAGGTCGATGGGCGGCTAGAGGAGGCGCAGGCGCTAGTTGACGAGGCCGAGAGCATTGCGCAGAACACGCCGTTGAAAGACGACGCAGACCTCGTCGGTGATGCCGATGATCATGCCGTCGAGTTCATGTCGCAGTCTGTCTACGAGAAGCTGCCAGTCTCGGCCAACAGCACGCCATCGCGCCGGCAAAAGAGGGTCCATCGTCGGATATCGATGCCGATACTGCACGAGCACCTGGAGCCCGGGTCCAACCTCCGCGAGATTCGCGCGCACCGAGATAACATCACGGCCCTCGACTTCGACGCGCCCTTTGGCACCCTGGTGACGGCGGCGCTCGACGACACGGTAAAGGTCTGGGATCTGACGGCAGGCCGTTGCATGGGCTTTCTCGAGGGCCATACGGCCTCGGTCCGCGCCCTACAGGTCCAAGACAACATCTTGGCCACGGGCGGCGCGGATGCCACCATCCGACTGTGGGATTTGAGCAGATCACGGTATGACCCGCAGGGCGACCAGCTGGGCCGTGGTACCGAGGACGAGGAGGCCATAGCCTTTGAGAACCCGGACGACCAGCCGATCGACCCGCCCGAGGGCAGCATGGAAGACTGCGGGCTGTTTACGCTCGAAGCCCACATGGACGAGGTTACGGCGCTCAACTTCAAGGGGGACGTGCTGGTGTCGGGCTCGGCGGACAAGACTCTGCGACATTGGGACCTGGCAAGAGGACGGTGCGTGCAGACGCTCGACGTCATGTGGGCGGCGGCCCAGGCCTCGGCGTCGAGCGCCGGCGACGGGTCCTGGAGGCCGACCGGACGATCCTCGGGCGGCAGGAACTCGGACTTTGTGGGTGCGCTGCAGGTGTTTGAGACGGCGCTGGCGTGCGGCACGGCCGATGGCATGGTCCGGCTCTGGGACCTCCGGAGCGGCCAGGTGCACAGGAGCCTGGTGGGCCATACGGGGCCGGTGACGAGTCTGCAGTTCGACAACGTCCACCTAGTGACGGGGAGCTTGGACCGGAGCGTGCGGGTGAGTATCATGCCGTGGCTGAGGTGTCGCACAGCGGCTGACGTGGGCGGGCAATTTTTTTTTTTTCAGATATGGGATCTTCGGACCGGGTTTATCCATGACGCTTACGCTTACGACCAACCCATCACGAGCATGATGTTCGACGCCAGGAGAATCGCGTGCGCGGCTGGCGAGGATGTGGTCAAGGTATACGACAAGGTTGAGGGCCGCCAATGGGATTGTGGCGCCGGCATCGTTGGAGCCGAGGAGGGGAGGAGTCCTGCCGTGGTGGAGCGGGTGCGTGTAAGAGATGGGTATCTGATTGAGGGCAGACGGGACGGTATCGTGGGGGCGTGGACGTGTTGAGGCTTTGAGGCGTGTCTCGAACAGGACGAGGATGTGGCTGCATTGTGGCGTGTGGACATGCTGAGTTTCCTACAGGACGCGCCACTGCTTGATCCGACGGCAAGCGGATCTTGTTTATCAGCGGTACTTTACCTTTGAGCTGAAGGTGGTTGCACACGGCGAGGCTACCGAGAGGTGGTGTTGACAGGGGAACGAACATTCGAACGTGGCTACCAACAGGCCCAGGGGGAAGGGGGAGGGGGAGGGGGGGGGGGGAGAGAATGAGAGGGAGAGAGAGAAAGAGAGAGAGAGAGAGAATCTCTTTGACGCAGCGGATCTATGCGGCCACAAAGCAGGAAAACAACAAGGTATTATTTGACTTGTTCCTCCGAGACTGAGGACTCTGTCTATGAACTAGCAGCAGAAGCAGCAGCAGCAGCAGCAGCAGCAACAGCACATGAAGCAAATCAATAGACTAAAACACCAGGCCAAAAGTCGGCATTAGTATGAATACACAACCAGAAGAAGACCCCCTTAAGAAGCTGGCAAAGGACGGAAGAAGTTGTCGGCCACATGGTTGGGCCTGTCATCAACGTTCATTACAACGAATCCGCAAAGGTTGTGCCATTCTGGCCGCGGATCAACGTCACCGAGGCCGGCAATATACGCGACGGCCGTGACGGCTGGAGCTCTTCAACGGACAGGGGCGGCGCAACCTCGATGACCTCGATCTCGGCGCTTATCTGGCTGATGGCCTCCATGGGAACGTCACTGCCGTCGTACTGCACAGGGGTCGTTAGCCAGGGGGGGCACAAAGGAGGGGGGAACAAACTTTGGAGACCTGGAGGCCGATGGTCATGTTGGTCAGATCATGCTGATCGACACCAAACTCGTCCAGTCCGAAGCCGGTCCAGACGCTGCCGGGGTTGGGCCACACCTCGTTCGTGATGCGCGTCACTATGCGGTCCTTTATAAAGACGTTGACCATGCAGGGGCGACCGAAATCAGCAACATGGACGCGCAGACGGGCAAAGTGCCGGGTCCTAGGTCGCTTGGGGGCGCCGTAGCTGTTGATGACGCGTGCGGCCTCACGTCGCATCTGATTCTTGTCACGGCGCCACCACTCGAGGCCTTGATACGAGTAGCCAAAGTCGCGGATGTCACGGACCGAACGAGTGGTGTGGAAGGCCTTGGACGGGTGGAAGAAGGGCGTCAAGGGCGAGTCGATGGTGATGAGAGTCGACTTGGCCGTCGAGAAGCGCGCCTTGCCGATGTAGGGCTCCTGGAAGACGTCGTCGCCGTCGTCTGGGTGGAGGGCCTGCCAGTACGCCCACAGGCGATCCACCTGGGTGTGATGCAACATACTGGGACGCCTGTCAGCTTCCGTCGCTTTGGAGCCCGAACTGGATGACGACGCACAAGATGGGATCAAAGGCTGCCAGCTCGACCTCGATGAGGTGCTCGCGGCATGCGGCGTCGAAGTGGATGGAGTCATGTATCTGCTCCAGGCTGATGACGCCGCCGTTTCCGCGACAGAACTCGACGAAGCTGCGAGCACCGGTGAAGACGTCGTACTATCGACAATACTTTCTCTCAGCGGCCCGTCCTCGGTTCTTTTCCCTTGATGATATGGACACTCACCACGAATTGGCCGATCGGGAACCTGCCCAGCCGCCGGTTGGCGTCGGCCGGGAATCCAGCGGCTGTCCGGCAACGATAGGTCTCGGGCCTACGGAACGGATCAAACTTGCCATACTTGCCGTCCAGGACGGCCTTGGGGAAGCGGTAAGTGCGCAGGGGGTTGTCCAGCTCGATCTCGCCCACCTGGCTGTTGCCAAAAGCGCCGCTGCTGTGGTTGACGCGGACCTTGGAGGGGACGGTGGCAGGCGGCACACGCGAGTCGCGGGCCCAGTCCCAGTAGGGGGAGCGGAGCGTTTCGGCCGCGCGTGTGTACTCGGCCCTGACGCTCTCGGGATACGTCAGGGCGATCTGCTTGGCCTTGCTGACGAGAACTTGCTGCAAGAGACGTGTCAGTGGATGACCTCCCGGGGTCTCGTTGTGACGACATACCTCGAAGAGTGCAGCGTGAGGCCGGTGCCATGGTAGAAAGATGTCTTCCTACGTCGTCGTCGTCGCCGCCGTCAGCTCGCAAGCGTACACGTCGCGGCAGAGACGTGGCCTTACGGTGTGAGGACAGTAACCTTGCCAGTCACCGTCAACCTGGGCTCCGGCACCGTTCCATTCGATATACGGTGCGCCGTGGATACCTAACGCGGCATCAGCTTATGTGTTATATACGTCGAGAACTTTTGCTCGAAGGGGGGCCTGCTCTTACCCATCAGCTGAAAGTAGGACAAGGGGTTGTCGTCGCTGTCCAACTGCATAGCACGGAGCGCGAGCAGATACAGGTGCCTGCCATGTCAGCATAAGCAAAAAGGTAACAACCGAACGGACTTTGCTCACCATTGAGGGCCTCCGGCCGCTGACAGTTCGTTGATGTCCCTCCTGAGAGGAGCCCCCTCGAAGTGTGGACTTACGGGGGCGCCCGTGACTGGCTGATGGTCTGGCCGGGCGAGGACAAGAAGGGCCAGGCCCAGGCTAAGAAACGCCACCGCTTCCCGATGCAGCATGCTGGCAGTTGAGAATAATCAGAAGAAAGACCTCGCGCGGAAGGGGACGAAGCGAAGAGAAAGGAGAGGCACAAGCCATGCTCAGGGGAAAAAACTCAAAGTTATAGCTTTACACGGCAACGTGTTGGCCCTCGCTGGCTGCCCAGACGCAGAGAGAGAGAGAGAGAGAGAGAGAGAGAGAGAGTGGAGGGAGGGAGCAACCTGGTCCTTCTCCGTCGTGACACGGCCCTTGTCTTGCCTCTCCGGCGAACTCAGTCGAAGTCTTCCCATGCGGCTCAGCGCGGGCCGAGACGGGGGTTCGTGACACAGCATCGAACTATAGAGAAAATATATCGATCTCCATCTATGGGTGGGGTGTACTGGAACAGTCCGGATCGAGTCAGCCGCGACTTGGCACAACAAACTCCCTAATATCCATGGAATTATCAAAGTCGGTCCGCCTCGAACTGTCTTGGGGAAGACGTACGATGTGACTCTGCGATACGACCTCGAGGGGAATAATCACAGCGGTATCGAAGCCGGCCATCCGGGGACCTGCCTTTGACGTCTCGGTGTGAAAGCGGCGTTCTCTCTCCCCGACTGAGACTCGACATTTTTTTTTTTAATTCATCCGTACATGTACAGTGGTCTGCCACGAGAAACGAGCAAAATTATGTCCACTGTCTGTATAAATTATAAGCGAAAGTACATCCGCCTGCTCGTCTCGAGTTTCAAGTCACTGTACGAAGTTGCTTTGGCGGCGCCTCATACGGAGGAGATGAAAAGTCTGGGAGAGCGACCAACTGGATCGACATGGCTTTTTTTTTCTTGCGCCCCTTGCACCCTCTTCTCGCCACTTCGGAGACGATTCCGATTATGAGTCAATGAGTCAATGAGTCCAAGGGATCACGACATGATGATGATGATGATGAGGTTCCGTGCCGCTACGGAGCAGAATGAACGACCGGCGACCTCACAACAAGGTTTGGCAAATCGTCTCGACCAGAGGATGTTGGTGCAGGGGTCAGCAAAATCCCGGAACGGGTGGGAAGAACAGAAGCCTGACGCCCTTGTTGGGCTGCTCCGTCATACGCCGTGCAACGAGGACGGAAGGGGGAGGAACATGAAAAAAAAAAAAAAAAAGCACGCATATCAGTTTTCATTTTTTATCTTTTCATTTTTCATCGTATTTTACAATCTCTTTCCCTGTCTTCCAGCCCCTGCCGGCTTTCAACGTGCCCGTAAGAAGAAGGAAGACTTTTGTCTTTCCCATCTGTGGCGCGCCTAATACGAGGCTTCATGGTTGCGGACGATCTTGTTGGGATGGTGGCGTTGCATCTCGCTTCCAGCTCGGACGCGTTAGGGTCCGTCTGATGCTGTATGACTTGCGGCTTGATCTTGGCCGAGCTGCACGATCGATGATGTTTGTCGTTGACGAGTCGAACTGGCTCCGGGTCCCCTTCTTTTTTTTTTTATATAAGGGGTCCACGAGTGGTCTCGAATCGTGCATTTCACCAACACCATCATCATCATCATCATCATCATTCAAGCAGTCTAATCATTTGGACTGGGGGCTTTTTCTTCTCTTTTTCCGAGAGTCCGTGCCTTGCCAATGGCCATGGCCCTTTCCGCTGGGCAGCTCGCCCTCGCGCCCTTTGCCACCACCCCTGACGACCACCTCTCCCTGCCCGAGTCGGCCCAAAAACGATGCATGAAGATGAACAAGGCGAGAGAAGAAACAGAAGAAGCCACGTACAGACAGGTGGCGGAGGCTGGCCTTGGCCTCGCCCAGCTCTTCTACAAGCAGGCACAGAAGAATGCCGAAGCCATGGCCGTCGTCGACGGATCGACGTCGCTTTCGTACGGCCAGCTGCATGCTCGAGCCGCTCGTCTGGCCCACCTTCTTAATCTGGGCGGCGACGCGGCCGGACTGGGACAAGAGCCCGTCGGTATCGTGGTGCAGCATGGCGTGGCTGATGTCGTGGCCCAGATGGCTGTGCTCTATGCCGGCGGCAGCTGTGCGCCCATGGACCCTACCCTGGTCGATCATCAGATTGAGGCGAGGCTGACGAGGCTGGACGCGAGGTTTGTTGTTGTGGATGAGGAGAACATGGGACGGGCGTTGCCGTTTGAAATTCTCTGTATTGATCGGGATGCTGGTGAGGAGCTGGTTCCGGCCCCGACTCCGGCTCTGGTCAAGATTCGGCCGCTGGGACCGACTCCGGCTACTACGCCTAATCTTACTCCGGCTACGACTCCGGACATCCGGTTGGGCCCGACCTTGTCTGAGGCTCCGGTCAAGGGTCCGACGCTGGAATTGACTCCGGACTTGGCCCTGGCCTTGTCCGAGCCTCCCTCCAAGGCTCTGGCTCCGGTCTCGGCGCAAGCTCAGGCTCGGGAGCCGAGTCCGGAAACGACGCCGGACCTCACCCCGGGCCCGACTCCGGCCCTGTCCGAATCCTCGGCTCCGAACTATCCGGTGCCGACCGGCCTCGAGCATTGCACCCACCTCATCCACACCTCGGGCACGACGGGAGAGCCCAAGGCGGTGCGCATCGCCGGCCGTTCCATCCTCCATGTGGCCTATCATGTGCCCCTGGAGCCGGTCAGGGCCGGCGACGTGGTTGCCCACGTCAACAACAGCAGCTTCGACGTGTCTCTTCTCGACGTCTGGGCGCCGCTGCTTCGCGGCGCTCAGATCGCCGTACTGTCCAAGCCGACGCTTCTCGATCCGCCTACCATGGAGCGAGAGATTGAGCGGCTGGGCATCACCGTCATGGCCACCACCACGGCTCTGCTCAACCTGGTGGCCTTTACCCACCCGCAGGCCTTTTCCCGACTGCGAATCTGCTTCATCGGCGGCGAGCAGGTCAACGTGGGCGCCATCAAGGTCATCCTGGAACAAGGCCCTCCGGAGATGCTGGTCAACGCGTACGGACCGACTGAGTGCTGCGTCTTCTGTCTCGCGCATATCATCCGGGCCGAGGACGTCCAGGACGGGTCGGTGAGCATCGGGAAGCCCGTCGGTTGGACCGTGGCCTTTGTCGTCGACGACGAGGGCAAGCCCAGCGACGAGGGCGAGCTCTGGATCGGCGGGCCGGGCGTCTCTCCCGGCTACGCGAACCAGCGAGAGAAGACGGAGAAGGCGTTCCCCCGAGTGGCCGGCGGCATACGCTTCTATCGTACGGGAGACGTGGTCCGGCGCCGACAGGACGGCCAGATGGACTATATCGGCCGGCGCGACCACCAGGTCAAAGTCAGGGGCTTCCGGGTCGAGCTGGGCGCCGTCGAGGCCGCCCTGCTGCAGACGGGGTTGTTCGCCGAGGCCGTGGCGTTGAAGATTGACGTGCCGAGGCTGGGTGCCGGCTCGATCCTAGTGGCCTACGCCGTACCGGTGACCGTTTCGGAACCGCCGACGACGTCGGAGGCGCTCACGGCGGTGCGGACCGTGCTTCCGGATTACATGGTGCCGCAGCTGGAGATTGTGTCGAGGCTGCCCCTGAGCAGCCACGCCAAGGTGGACCGCAAGCAACTGGCGGAGCTGTTTGCTCGACGATGGACGACGCCGGCGATGACGAAGACGAAGACGAAGACGAAGACGACGACGACGACGACGACGACGACGACGAAGACGAAGACGCATCATGAGGTGTCATCGGTGGACCAGGTCCGGACCACCATGGCCGGACTGTGGGCTTCGATCCTGGCTGCGCCCGTCGGCGGATACTACGACGACGACGACGACTTCATCAGCCTCGGCGGCTCGTCTCTGCAGGCCTCACTTCTCGTCAGCCAGATACGGCAGACGTTTGGGCTCGAGGTTCCGCTCTTGACACTGTATCGCGACTTCAGCCTGGGGGCCGTCTCGGCCGTCGTGGCAAAGGGCCTCGAGGGAAGCGTGCCGGCGGCTCCGGACGAGCGGGAGAGGTGGGTGGCCGATAGCCTCATCGGAGACCATCTTCCGGCGCCGACGGGACCCGTCATCGACTGGCGGCGTCCCGACGAGGGCCGAGTGTTCGTCACGGGGGCGACGGGCTTCGTCGGCGCCTTCTTGCTGGCTGATCTGATGCGTCACCAGCACGTCTCCCGCGTCTGCTGTCTCGTGAGGGCGGCCAATGGCGAAGAGGGCCTCGAACGGCTACGGACCGGTATGGGCAAGTACAAGCTATGGGATGAGGCCTTTGCCGGCCGGCTGGACGTCGTCACCGGCCGACTGGAAGACGAACATCTCGGCATGGGGGCCCAACAGTTCGAAGCCATGGCGCGCTGGTCCAGCGTCGTCTTCCATCTCGGGGCTCGGGTCAACTACACGCAGCCGTACGCGCTCCATCGGGACGCCAACACGCTGGGTACGGTCAACGTGGTGCGCTTCAGCACGGCCGGCCATCGGCTCAAGCCCCTTCACTACGTCTCGAGCATCTCCTGCTTCGGCCCGACGGGACTGGTGACGGGGGCGACGACGGTTCGCGAGGATGAGCCGCTGCTGCGACATCTCGATGCCCTGCCGCTGGATCACGGCTACGCCCAGAGCCAGTGGGTGGCGGAGCAGCTGGTCGGTCGTCTCATCTCCAGGGGGTTCCCCATCGCCGTCTACCGTCCGGGCTTCGTCACCGGTCACAGCCGCAGCGGGGCCTGCAACCGAGACGACTTCGTCAGTCGTCTGATCGAAGCCTGCTGCGAGATGGGCTGTTACCCCTTGTTACCCAACCAGCGCAAGGAATTCGTCCCCGTCGACTACGTCACCGCCGCCATCCTACACATTGCCGCTTCGCCGACGTGTGCGGGAAAGGCGTACCATATCGTTCCGCCTTCGCGAGACGCTTCCGTCGACATGGACGCCACCATGCAACTCGTCGGCGAAGCCCTTCAACGGCCCTTACGAGGCGTCCCCTACTCCGAGTGGGTCGACCGTCTCGCCGTCGTCGCGCCCCTGCGCCTCCTCCCCCTGCAACCGATGCTGGCCGAGAAGATTTACAGCGGACGGACCCGGTGGGAGCTCTACGAGAACATGCCCGTCTACGACACGTCCAATACCGACGCTGCCCTGGCCGACTACCCCGGCGGGCTGGAGTTGCCGCCGCTGGATGAGTCGTTGATGAAGAGGTATATAAGCTTCATTGACGAGGCGGCGAGGGAGGGGGCTGCGCCGCTTTCGTCGGCGGTTGCGTAAAGGTGGCCGTTATTGCTGTTTCTGCTGTTGCTCCTTGTATGTATGTGGGAGTTGTGATGGACCGAGTAGGAAAACTTGATTGGACTTGGTCAGAATCATTGAGAAACCAAGAGGGTTTGTTTGTATGGTTTTTTTTTTCTATATAGGTTGGGTGTGATAACTTCAGACGAGGTAAGGTACAAGGGAAAGAGTCGTTTTATCGGCAACAGCTGGAAGGGATCAGATCAGATCAGATCAGATCAGATCAGTGTTTGGGTTTTCGTTGGTAGGTAGGTTAGGAGTTGTTCTGAAACGAAGTTGCAACAAGTGCCAACAAGGTAAACATCATCATCACATGGAGAGTTCTTCACTGCATCAATCAATCGTCTTCATGGTGCCGAGGAGAACAAAACACCAGCTATAAAGAAAGGGGGGCTTGAATGAAGCCTTTCTTCAACGCCAACGACGCATAGATACAGACAGACCATATCAGAAAACTGGCTCGAATAAAAAGATGGCGGTTTTTCCAAGGTCCCGATCCCTCGTCGGCTGGGGGAAAAAAAAACCCCCTCAGGACCTTACGTGTTGTGTGTAGGCCATAGCATGAACTCGATGGAAGTGGAGGTTGAACGAAGACGTGGATGAAAAGCGACGACGACCCCCCTTAAGCCTTCCAATCCCTCTTGTTGTAGCCGCCATTGTTACTATTCCCGCGATTGCCACCACCACCACCGCCGAAGCCGCGATTACCGCCAAACTGTCCAAAGCCGGCAAACTGGCCATACGGGTACTGCCGCTGAGGCGGTATAGGTTGAGGGGTCGGGGTCGGGGTCGGGGTCGGGGTCGGCGACGGCGACGGCATCGGCTTCGGCTTCTTGGACCAGAAGCAGCAGTTGAGATAATTGCGTGGACAGGCCGTGCGGGTGATGCCCTGGTTGACGGCGGGGAGGATGGCTCCAACGATGCAATGGGCATTATCGTGGATGATGGCCAAGAGATTTTTGTCGCACACGCCGCACTTTAAGGCCTCGCTACCGGCCAAGACGGTCTGCACAGAGGCGACGAGGACGAGAAGAGATGGGACCTTCATCTTGTAGGCTTTTGCTTTGCTCGCCTTATTTTATTTTTTCCTCCTTTTTTTTTTGGGGGGGGGGGGGGGGGACTGGTTGCAAAGAGAGATGAAACCGTGTTGGAGAGAGAGTGTGTTGAGAAGGGATAGTAAGATGATTTCTTTTTCTTCATACTCACTTCCAGTCTCTCTTTCCAAGGCTTTTGGAAACCTTTTATAAGGGGTCGAGAGGGAAAGAAAAAATCGAGGCGGGTTTGCAGACGTAGACTGCATTCCTCGGAGCGTTTTTTTTTTCTTCTTCTT
>LAZP02000144.1:18064-38508 GCA_001272575.2 Ophiocordyceps unilateralis | reverse complement strand
GGCAAAGGGGAAAAAAAAAAAAACCGACCAAAATTGAACCTCCGGCCGGCCGAAGGCTTCCATGTCCGGGGCTCCGAAACAAGCGCCTCCCGGGGACAGCCGGGGTTTTCCTTCAACGGGGGGTCGAGGCGGGCCGGCAAAATCCCGGCTTTACGTTTAGACGGCGGGGGCGGGAAACGTTGAGCGTTTATTGGATGATGTCATTTCTCCCCCCCCCCCGGGCGCCCGTCTCCTTTTACCTTGGGGTAGAGAATTACCGCCCCGCCGGTTCGGGTAAAAATGTGTGTGCCTTTCTGTCTCGTGAGTGCGTCTGTTTTTGTTGCTTGCTTCTGCAGCCTCTTCGCTGCTCTCTGCACCTTTTTTTTTCTTTTTTCTTTTTTCCTTCTTTCCCCCGTCCTTTCTTTTTGTCGTCTTCGTGTCTTCACCCACGTGTCCCATCCCATCCTTACCCGTTTTTTGGGCTGCATCGGATGCAATGTCGTCTCGGCCCCGGCGGCTCAAATTAAGGTTGCCTCCTCCCCTGGCGTGAAGCCGGCTGCGGAAGGAAAAATGCCCTCGTCTTACCCCCCCCGCCCAAATAAAAACGGGTGCCCATGGCGTTTCGATGCCTTGACGGCTCCTCCGCTCGGTCCCTCCTCCCCTGGTTGCTGCCGCTCTGCGTCCGTGGAAGTGGAAGCGTCGCGGGGCACACGGAAGAAGAGCATGAACTTGTTGGAGGTAGTTTTTGTTTCCATCCCACCTGACCAAGACACGGACCTCCAATCCAACAAAATGATGCCCCGTCGTTCTGCTCATCTCTTCCCGCCCTTTCCACCTCTCTTTTCGCTTCCCCTCCGCTCTATCCCTTCCCGATAGTAGGGTACTCCCGTCCCCCCCCCCCATCTCGCCGTTAGTACCGAACCTTGTGGTCCGTCGTCCGTTCGTACACGACGGCACCGGGCGACGACCGCCGCGTCACGCTCGTGTAGCTGGCCCGCGGCGAATGACCGTGTCCGTGGTGATGGTGATGATGATGATGGCCATGATGGTGATGCCGGTGCGAGCTGGACGGTCGTGCCGGGATAATCTCCTCGTGGTAATAGTATTTGGTCTTGGTGTTGGGCTCGCCGCCGAAACACATGGCGCCGGCGGAGTTGTCAGGCGTGCTGAATGGCCGTTTCTCAGGTAGTCGCGTCTTTGCTCACTGGTGCGCTGGCGAGGAAGAAACAAGGAACGGGGGCGGCATCGGCATGGCTTATATAGCGCCGTAGGGGATATATGCTAGGCTGCAGGGAGCCCATGTTGGTGGTCGGGAGAGGCCAACCGGCTGACGCGTCCCACTCGGTGCCGTCATCTTGATCTGCTGAGCCTCGTTTAGGCATCTCAAGCCCGATGGCATCCTTGAAATCATCATAATTGTGTCTGCGGTGACAGCGGCAGCCTTCGCCTGCGTCATGCGGCCGGGCTATCTATGTATTGTGCCACAGCAGGGCCAGACGCAGTACAACACAGCCACGGGCTCACAGGTCGCCCAGCGTATTCGTACACGCTTGCAAATAGGAAGCACACGTCGTCTGCAAAAGGCTAGTCCACATTGATCCGTCGTCTACCTACCTAGGTGTCAGGAAGATGGGTAAGTAGGTAGGTAGGCAGCCCATCTATCTTCTCACGCTTTTGAAAAGCCCACTTCGACCTTGCCGACGGCCCAGGCGGCGGCAAATAAAGCCAGCATGCTGGAAAAGACTATCAAGGGCTTCCGCAACGCATCGGCCACCGACGCCTCGTACGAGATGATGAGGTCCCGATCGCGAAACTCGTCCACCAGGTTCCGCGCCTTGATGGTCACCATTGTCCGTCCCATGGTATCGAGATACGTCTTATGCACGTCGACCGACAAGTCCGTCATCGACGACTTGGGAATCCCCGTGGACACCCTCACGTCGCTACTCACAGCGTCAGGACGCCCAAGGAGCAAGGGGGATCAAGGGTGATCAAGGGGGATCAAGGGGGATCAAGGGCTAGGTAACTCACGAAGCACCCTCCGGTAGAAGCACGCGGACGTTGATCCGGCCGTACTCGACGCCCTCTGTCTGCTTGGGGCCCTCTATAAAGGGCACCTTGAGCACGTAGCCGCCCGAGGCCGTCCTGCGCAGCAACTTGCCCGAGTTGATGTTCCAGCCGATGGTGAAGGGATACTTCCAGCCGCCAAAGACGGGGTAGCGCGGTTTCAGCTCCAACAAGGCCTCGCGCTTGCCGCTCCTAAACTTGGACGTCGACACGTTTCCGATGACGTCGGTAAAGTAGGGATCGGCGCTCCCTGCCTGGAGCGGGAAGCGCATCTCCTTGAGCGCCGCAGACGATGGGTTGAAGTATTGCGACTGCGCCCACTTGACTCGGTTGAAGGGCACCGACAGATTGGCGCCGCGATGGTGTAGGGTGTACCTCTCCTCGAAGGCGATGTTGCCCCCCCAGTGGCTGACGTGGATGTCGCGGTCGAGGTTGGACACGTGCGTGACGGGCTTGCTGAAGTCGAAGCGCACTTGGGCGGGTGACACGGCGCCGGCCGGCATCTCGCCCTCGAAGGGCCCGTACGTTAGCTTGGAGCCCTGCTTCTGCGGGTGCTGGACCGTGCCGCCCTTGCCGCTCATCTTGGTGTAGTCGGGGATGGCGGGACTAGGCGCCTTGACCTCGGTCTTTTGTTTCATCGTCGGATATGCCGAGGGCGCGTAGACGGAGAAGCTGTAGGAGAGGAACTGTTGGTCTTCCTGCTTGATGGAGGCGGGCAGAGGCGTGTAGGCCTTGAGGTAGTAAAAGGCGATGCCCAGCGTCTGCTGGCCGCCAGGCTTGAGGGGCGCAGGCAGTCGGATGCGATAGTATTGCACGTCGCTGAGCGGCAGCAACGACCATCAGACGGAAGTGGTGAGAAAGTACCGGTGGCGGGAGACATGAACATACCTGCGCGGGTCGACCTCGACAGGCTCAGCGGCAAAGGGCCCGGCGGCCGCGTCTTTGCGGTCCTTGACCTCGAGGCCGCCGACTCTGGCCATCTGGTCCGCGGTGAAGGGGACATGATATTCGTCCTGCGGTTTGTCGGACACGTTTTCGATCAGGACGTTGATTTGCTCCTTGACGTAGTTTTTCTCCAGCGAAATGATGTGAACGAGGTTGGCGTTGCGGAAGACGGGAGGAGGCTTGAAGGCGACCTCGTCAACGGTAGCGCTCGACGAAGACGACGGGGCCGGAACGGAGCTGCCGAGAACGGTGGCGAGTAGGCCCAGCAGGACCGAGGCGGAAGATGACAGCTTCATGCTGGTGAGCAGACGCGCTGCTTCTCGAGATTGCGCACGAAGCTCTACCAAAAGTTCATAGGGGACCTGTCTCTAGGCCAGCTCGCCTCTTTGGTGGGAGAACACCTATTGGCGACAGCTGATTGGTTGCCGGATAAGTGCGGCGACATGTTGCCCCGTCTCCGAGCGCACCACCGCAAGGATGAGGGCGGCGGCATCTTCCGAAGGCGCAATAAGAAGACGAAGAAAGTAGAGGAAGAGAAAACATGCGGCTTCACTCCGTCTGCCGCCGCGAATCGGCCAGCGTGGCGACGAGGCGCGGTTTCTGTGTCGAGGCCCAGACCAGACCCATCAATGGGACACCTAGGTAACTACCACCTACCTACAATAGAGAGCGGGAGGTCCGGGTTCAAACACGTCGAGGTCTCCTCTCGACGCCTGTCTCGGCCCTGGGCAACGTGCGTGAGGCATGTGGCGCTGTTTATTGTTCGGCCAGCTGATGAAGGCCCCCCCCCCCATGAGTCCGGACCAGCTGTTCGGACCGTCTGCAGCCGGCGAGAGGGGAACAAAACACTCTGAACGTCATCCCAAGTCCGACCAGACGCCGCCAATTGGACGCCATTGAGAGTTTGTCCGCCGCCGCCCGCCATCCTTGGCCCCCAGCCCGAGACCAAGGACGCACGAGTAATGAATGGCCTGAGGCGGACCCCTTCTCGAGCCTTCACAACCGCCCTAGAGCCTGTCATCTTCGCTGAGGCTAGTACGATAGCGCCCTAGCAGCCGGCTTGCCCCCCTCCCTCCCCCACTGGAATTCCCCACCGAAACTGCAGCTTCGTCTGCTTCCATTCCGTCCAATATCTCGTCGCCCAGGAACATTGCGCAGAATTCGCCATCTCCCTGGCTTCTCGTATATTCTCTCTTCTGCTGTCCTCGATTTAGCAATTTTGCCCCTTGTTCTCTCCTTCTGTCCATCGCCGTTTCCTGCCATCGTCGGTGTAAGCAGCAACTCAAGCTCAGACAGCTACCCCTCTATCAAACCTCCCCCCCCCCCTATCGTCAGCAGCAGAAAAATGGTCGGCCTGGGACCGCGTCCGCCGCCCTCTAGGCAGGGCAAGTGGTTCTTGTCCCGTCGTTGACAGGCACAAACTAACTAACTTTTTTGTCCTCAGGGTCCAAGACGGACTTGCCCGACGACCTCGTCGCCGAGATCCGCCGCCTCGAGGACCTCTTCACCGTTGATACCCAGAAGCTCAAGGAGATCACCAGCCACTTCATCTCCGAGCTTGCCAAGGGCCTCAGCGTCGAGGGTGGCAGCATCGTAAGCTTGCTGCCAGCCTTGGTCGCACAAATCGCGCGCTGACGCCCAGTCTCGCAGCCCATGAACCCGACCTGGGTCATGTCCTTCCCGGACGGCCACGAGACGGGAACCTTCCTCGCTCTCGACATGGGCGGCACCAATCTGCGCGTCTGCCAAATCACTCTGACCGACAAAAAGTCCGAGTTCGACATCATCCAGTCCAAGTACCGCATGCCCGAGGAGCTCAAGACGGGTAAAAGTGACGAGCTGTGGGGGTACATCGCCGACTGCCTCCATCAGTTCATCGAGACCCATCACGGCGACTGCTCCAAGGTCGACACGCTCCCCCTTGGCTTCACCTTTTCCTATCCCGCCGCGCAAAACTACATCGACGAGGGAATCCTCCAGCGGTGGACAAAGGGCTTCGACATTTCGGGCGTCGAGGGCGAAAATGTCGTCCCCATGTTCGAGGCCGCCTTGGCCAAGCGTGTAAGTCGGATCTGCCCCGCCCTCGGTCAGCCGTCGCCTGCTGATGCGCCACGTTCAGGGCGTTCCCATCAAACTTACGGCCCTCATCAACGACACCACCGGCACCCTGATTGCTTCGGCATACACCGACACCAGGATGAGGATTGGCTGCATCTTCGGCACCGGCTGCAACGCTGCCTACGTGGAGGACTGCCGCTCCATCCCCAAGCTCGCCCACATGAAGCTGCCCCCAGACACCCTCATGGCCATCAACTGCGAGTGGGGCGCCTTCGACAATGAACACAAGGTGCTGCCGAGGACCGACTTCGACAAGGCCATCGATAGGGACTCGCCACGACCGGGCCAGCAGGCTTTCGAAAAGATGATCGCCGGCCTTTACCTCGGCGAGATTTTCCGCCTCGTATTGGTCCATCTCCACGACGAACGTAGGGCGCACGTCTTTGAGGGCCAGGACATCCACCTGTTGCGCAAGCCCTACAGCTTGGACTCGTCCTTCTTATCTGCCATTGAGGAGTGAGCGTTCCCCCGCCCGCCCGAGACGAGCCGTATACTGACTGACGTTGTGCGGCACAGGGACCCCTTTGAGAATCTGCAGGAGACGTCGGACCTGTTTTTATCCCAACTGAAGATTACCTGCACCCGCCCCGAGCTGGAGCTCATTCGACGACTTGCCGAGCTGATTGGCACTCGCGCCGCCCGCCTGTCGGCCTGTGGCGTGGCCGCCATCTGCAAGAAAAAGGGCTACGAGACGTGCCACGTCGGCGCAGACGGCTCCGTCTTCAACAAGTATCCGCATTTCAAGTCTCGCGGCGCCCAGGCACTGCGCGAGATCCTCGACTGGCCCGCCAAGACCAATGCCAGCGAGGAGGATCCCGTCGAGATACTGGCGGCTGAAGACGGCAGCGGTGTCGGGGCTGCCCTGATTGCCGCCCTGACTCTGAAGCGTGTCAAGGCAGGCAACCTGGCCGGAATTCTGCACCCTGAGAATTTCAAATAATTAAATTTCGGGCTTCTTATTTTTTTTTTGGCAGGGGGGCGTGGTGGGACGAAAGGCGCTGAGTAGAGGCGGGAATCGGTACGGATAGAACAGAAAGCTGCCAGCTTAAGGCCAGGATATAAGATGACTGTCGAAAGATGGCCACATGCAATCAGCCCATGAAGGTGCATATAGGAAGCCGGTACGCTGCGACGGATTAACGAGTCTGAAATAGATCATGGGGAGACGGAAAACTCACAGTCCAGCGTCCAGTACCGCCGTCGTACTCCCTTCCACTGCCCCTTGCCGTCCTCGTCCAGCCCGGTCATATCGACGCGACTCTCGGACCACTCAACATCGAGACCGGCATCAGCGCAGTGCATGTCGACGACCTTTGTGTAGACGTCGTAGCAAATCTGCCTATCGGCCCCGAGCCCGTTGAAGAAGGAGAAGCGACCGTGCTGATCCAGAAGGCCGGGGACGTACTCGGTGAAGAAGGTCCTCAGCTGCGCATAGTCCTCGGCAAAGGTGTCGAAGTAGATGGCGTCGTAAATCTCGCCCTGCTCGAGGAGCTTGGGTACCACTTCCTGCCACTTGCCGGCGTGGACCTTGAAGGCGTTTGGTTCGGGACCGGACTTTTCCCAGTCGGGGCCGAATCCAGACTCGTTTTTGGACGCTCGAGCGACGACGGAGGGATGGGCCTCAATGATGTGGTGGCGAGAGGGCTTGAGGTCTGCGAAGATGCGGTCGATGATGCCCATGCCGAAGCCTATGTTGAGGACGCGCATGCCCTTGTGCGAGTCGGGAATCAAGGCGGCTACGGAGCGACGCATGATGTCCGTTTCCCATGCCATCATGACGCCGTTGAGGTCGGAATCGAGTAGTTTATCGTCGTCCAAGGTCAAGACGGAGTGTAGATATTCGTCGCTCGTCACGGCCTTTTCCCCTGCGTCAACCGTCCCTCGTGCCTTGTCGTCGATGGCTTCGCAGACCGGGGGTTCGTGGCCAATATCAGCTTCTTCCGACTGATTATCGACTTGCGGGTCATGATCGGCTTCGGAACCCGAGGCGAGCTCCTCATAACCGCCCATCATCAAGGCAAAGAGCAGCTCGGCACGAACACCGGCGTCGACGCACATGCGGTACAGAGAGTGGCGGCCCAAGCGACGGGCAACACAGCCGGGCGTCTCGCCGTGGTCGTCGACGTCGTTCCAGATGGCGCCCGAGAGAAAGAGCTCTTCAAGGACGGGTTTCGTCTCGTCGACGCAGCCATCGTCATGGCCGTCGGCAGGTCCGCAAGCGCGAATCGCGGCGTGCAGAGGAGTCTCCAGCGTGCGAGGGTCCTGAGCGGTGGCCTTGTCGCGAGCCGTCACGAGCTTCTTGAGGCCGGAGAGATTGTGAGCCCAGGCGTGATGGAGGAGGTCACGCGTGTCTTGTGGACAATCGGAGGAGATGCGCGAGGAGAGTGAGTCATCGATGGGCGCCATGGCTACAGGTAGGTAGTAGGTATCGTAGGGGGATTCTGGCGACGACGTCGTCGGTATGAAGCTGGGAGGGAAGGATTTTCTGAGCTCTCTGCCCGAGGCGAATGATGTACCTTTGCACCTTGTTTGTACTGGACGGGACTTTCAAGCTCCGCCCGTCCGGTTCTTCGCGTTATCCGTTATCTCGGGCGTCGCATTGCGTCAGTCGTTCCACATGCAAACTGCGACCATCATACTTTGTGCAATAGTCTTAAGTCCGATATCGCCTTCGTCTTCTTCCCCTCTCGTCTCGTAGCCTCCTTTACTTGTTGCACCTCATGACGTGACTGACCCTTCTCCAATCTTTCGGCGCGGCTCCGTCTCTCCCTTTCAGCGCGTCGTCACCAACGTCAAGGCACGATGAAGTTCGGCGAACAGCTGCGTTCGAGCGTAATACGCGAGTATCAATGGTATTACATCGACTACAACGGTCTCAAGGCCGAGCTTAAGAACGCCACGGGCCCCTCCAAGGCCGATGCCGTGGGCGGCAGGGAATGGACCGAGGATGACGAGACGCGCTTCGTGGGCAAGCTCGAGGATGAGCTCGAAAAGGTCCACACGAAGCAGCAGGTCAAGGCCATGGAGATCTCGCGCCGTATCGCCGTCAGCGAGCGCGAGGTTCGCGATGTCGTCAACCGCCTCAATGAACGCGGCCTCGGTGACGAAGGGCCCTCGGAGGAGGAGTTCCAGCTGCTGGAGGAGGACCTCGGGGATATCATCGCCGAGGTTCACGACCTCGCCAAGTTTGTCCAGCTCAATTATACCGGATTCTACAAGATTATCAAGAAGCACGACGTGAGTCGCTCTCCCTCTTTTGCTGGGTGCCCCTGACTGACCGCCTCAAGAAAATGACGGGCTGGCACCTTCGGCCGGCGTTTGAAACGCGTCTCAAGGCCAAGCCCTTTTACAAGGAAAACTACGAGACGTCTGTCATCAAGCTTTCGACGCTCTACGACCTGGTCCGTACGCGCGGGAACCCAGTACAGGGCGACAGTGCCGCCGGCGGCTCTCAGGCAAGCTTCGTGCGCCAGACGACCAAATACTGGGTGCATCCGGACAACGTGACGGAGCTGAAGCTCATCATCCTCAAGCACCTGCCCGTTCTCGTCTTCAACGCCGGCAAGGCATTCGAGCAGCAGGACTCGGCCATCACGTCCATCTACTACGACAATCCCGACAGCTGGGACCTGTACGAGGGCCGGCTGAAGAAGACGGAGGGCGCCGAGGCCATCCGTCTCCGCTGGTACGGCGGCATGCAGACCGAGAACATCTTTGTCGAGCGCAAGACTCACCGCGAGGACTGGACGGGCGAGAAGTCGGTCAAGGCCCGCTTCTCCATCAAGGAGAAGAATGTCAATGCCTACCTCAGGGGCGAGCTGCTCCCCGCCGCCATGTTCGAAAAGGCCCGTAGAGAGGGCCGCAAGTCGGAAAAAGCCATCGCCGAGGACGAGAGGCTGGCGTCGGAGATCCAGTACGCGGTCCTGGCCAAGGGCTATCGACCCGTCTGCCGCTCCTTTTACAACCGAACCGCCTTCCAGCTCCCGGCCGACGCCCGGGTTCGCATCTCGCTCGACACCGAGCTGACCATGATCCGCGAAGACAACCTCGACGGCCGGAGCCGCTGCGGCGACAACTGGCGCCGGATGGACATTGGCATCGACTATCCCTTCGCCCAACTAGCCCCCGAAGACATCGTCCGCTTCCCCTACGCCGTCCTCGAGGTCAAGCTCCAGACGCAGCTGGGACAGGAGCCCCCGGCTTGGGTACGACAGCTCATCTCGTCACACCTGGTCGAGGCGGTGCCCAAGTTCTCCAAGTTCATCCACGGCGCGGCCTGCCTGTTCCCGGACCGGATTCACCTGCTGCCGTTCTGGATGCCGCAGATGGATGTTGATATTCGTAAGCCCGTCACGCACGATTTCGGCATCCGCCGGAGACCCGGAACGGCGGGAACGACGACGACGTCGTCCGAGGACGACGAGGATCTGGACTCGGACGTAGACGACAACGCCGCCGCCAACAGCGGAGAGAGGCCAGGCCGGCCCTCGAGCGCCCCGCAACCGGCCGCCGCCGCCGTCACGGGTCGGGCTTCGACGAACGGGGGGGCCGACACCGAGGGCCAGACGACAGACGGCGTAGCAGCCGACGACGACGACTACCCCATCTACGACTCGGACGACGAGTACGACGAAAACTACGCGCTCGAGGAGGCACGACGCGTCGGCGGCTGGCACTACTACTCGATCCTAGTCGCCACCAAAGGCCGAGCCCTGGGCCGCGGCGCCATCAGCGTGGCCAAGAGGTTGACTCCCGGTCCTCGACCGTCTCGCATCCCGCCCACGCAGCGTCACCAGATGCTCTTCGGCTCCGAGGCCGTGCAGCAGAGGAAGTTTCGCGCGCCGCCGGGCAAGAAGATTTACGTGCCGGTGCGGGTCGAGCCCAAGGTTTACTTTGCCGCCGAGCGGACCTTTCTCGGATGGGTGAGTTTTTTCTCTTGTGTTCCCTAAATTTATTTTATTTTATTTATTTATATCTTTGGCCCCCTTCTTTTTTTTCATCATACTGATGAAGTATCCGTGACAGCTCGAGTATTCCATCTACATCGGCGCCATCGCCGTCACGCTCCTCAACTTCGGATCGCAGACGTCGTCGCCATCATTCTGGACGGCGGCCGTCTTCACCCTCCTCGCCATCCTGAGCTTGGCCTACTCGGTCACCATCTATCTCTATCGAAGCCGGGCGATTCGCAAACGGACCGCCGCCAAGTATTACGATAGGTGGGGGCCGTCGGTCTTATGCCTCGCCCTCTTCGTCGCCGTGGCAATGAATTTTGCCTTTTCCGGACGTGAGAGGGGCGTGTGGTGATTTTGTTGGGCCTTGCTTTTTTGTTTCCACTACATCTTGTGTACTCTATAGAAGTAAAGAGGAAGAGAGAGAGAGAGAGGAAGAGAGAAATAAATTTAAAAAAAAAAGGACAGCGTGGAGGTCGTGATAGAAGAAGTCGGTAGGTAGGTGGGTAGGTACTGTAGGTAGGGGATGGGTTACATGGCATCAAAAGCGAGTCAATACCTAAGTAAAGAAAGACACCATGGATACAGACTGGCAAGACGCCCTTGCACGCGTCGAGAACCGCACGAAATATCTCTTACAAGTTGCAAGGCGGAGACGAGGAATAGGAAATCCTCCAAAGAGAACCAAAAACCAGTACATAGCGGGGGGAGGGAGGGAAGGGGGGGAAAAGGGGGAAAAGGGGCCAAAAGTGGCCACAAAAAAAAACACCACTAGACAACAGCCGTCACCCTCCGAACGGTCCTCCTCGCGCCCTCGCCCATAATGGTCACGGCGCCCTCGGCCTCAAGCGCACGCATAGCCTCTGCGAATTCAGCGGGCTCGACAGGCACGCCAGCGGCCTCGGCCAGCCGACGAGCGACATCAGGCCAGCGAACGGCGTTTCCGGCGGCCGTCATGTCGTCGAGGAGGCCAAGGGCAGCGTCACGGAGGTCGGCGCGACGCTTCCGGTCGGCGGCGGAGGAGCCTTCGGTGAGGAGGCTCATGTCGATACGTCCTTGGGCGTCGGTGGCGGCCGTCTTGAGGGCCGATTGGATGAGTCGGTTGGCCTCGCTTACGTCGGCCGCCGTGACCGTCTCCGAGAGGCGCATCTTGGCGTGGGCTTCGGATAGGCGGATCATGCTCTCGAGTTGACGCGTCGTCGCCGTGATGCGCTTCTCGGCCGCACGCAAGTCCTGACCTAGAGAGCGCATGGAGACGTAGCATTCGACGAGCTCGCGGGCCGCCTCGGGCGAGAGCTTGGGCTGGATCTTGGCTCGGGCGTAGGATATGTACGACGTCAGAAAGTCGACGGGGAGCATGTCGTTTGCCGTCGGCGCCGAGTGCGGCTTGTCCTCGAGGTAGAGCGAGAGCAGATGCTTGGCCAGTCGCTTGTCGGCCTGTTGGTCGACGCGGTCGAGGATCAGATAGACGAGGTCGAAGCGCGACAGCAGCGTGGGCGGCAGGTCGATGTTCTGAGGCACCGACAGGTCCGGATTGTAGCGGCTGCCGATGGGGTTGGCCGACGCCAGGATGCTGCTGCGGGCATTGAGCGTCGTGATGATGCCGGCCTTGGCCACAGACACCGTCTGCTGTTCCATGACCTCGTGAAGGACGGACCGGGTGGCGTCCGACATCTTGTCGAACTCGTCGATGCAGCAGACGCCGCCGTCAGACAGCACCAGCGCGCCCGACTCGAGCACCAGCTGTCGCGTCTCCGGATCGCGCGTCACGTAGGCCGTCAGGCCCACGGCCGAAGAGCCCTTGCCGCTCGTGTAGATGCCGCGAGGCGCAATCTTGTGTACGTAGGAGAGCAGCTGAGACTTGGACGTCGAAGGGTCGCCGCAGAGCAGCACGTTGATGTCGCCGCGATACTTGGGGCTGCCGCCTTTGCTGAACGTCTTGTTGGCGCCGCCAAACAGCTGCAGCAGGATGCCCTTTTTAACGTCGTCCATCTCGTGTACCGACGGCGCCAGGGATCGTGCCAGCAGCTCGTACACGTCCGGCCGCGCCGCCGTCTCCAAGATCCGGGCCTCTTCCTCCGCCGTGATGACCCGCGTCTCCTCGAGCTGTTGCCTGTCCTTGTCGCCCTTGTCCTCGCCGTCCGCCTCCCGCTCGCCCTCGACGCCGAGCGTCGACAGGTCGGCCCCCATGCGCTTCTTGTTGGCCTTTTGCACGTGCAGCACGTCGACGTACGTCTTGTAGACGCTCTTGAGCGTTCGCTGTCGTGGGTTGACGCGGATCGCGTTGACGCGGAAGATGCCCGTCAGCTCGACCCGGTCACCAGCTTTGCAGTAGTCCACCAGCTCGTTGTAGACGCAGACCGAGACCGAGTGCGGCGTCTGGCCCGCCGGCACCGCGTCCGGCGTCTCTTGCAGCTTGATGACCTGCTTGTCCTCAAACGAGCATCTGTTGTGCACAATCTGCATCGAGTTCTTCGTCTCGCACGCCTGCCGCGGACACTGCGTCGGTTCCCGGATCTTGCCTCGATCGAGCCCGACGGTGACGGAGTGATTGCACACGTTGCAGCGGAAAAAGGCATCCTTCATATCAGGAATGACGGGCGTCGTCCGGATGACGAGCCCCTTGATGCAAATCAGGCGATCCATGTCTTGGAGCTTCCATGTCAGCGCACGCCCCCTCGATGCTCAACACGCGGCCACTCACCAGACGGGTTCAGCTCCCTCAGGTTGATGGAGTGGTCGAGGCCGAATGGGCGCACCACAAAGTCCAAGGCGAGCACATCGTCCTCTGAAGGTCTCTCGTTCTGCGTCGGTCGAGGCGTCGCTGCATCCTCGGGCCTGTCGGAACTGGGAAAGGCGGCATCGGAGCTCTGCGTCAACTGCGGCGTCGTCGCAACGTTGCCGTTTGATGGTCGGGCCCCGCCGTTGTTGCTTCTGACGAGCTCCACCATCATGTCGCGCACAGACTGATCCATGACGGGGATGATTTCCTGCGGATACGCCTGGATCTGGTACCAGAGCTTCCGTGTTGGTGGGTACAGGTTAAGATCGGCAATGTCGAGGTATAGCCTCGTCGTGCCCAGTTCCAGCATGGCCTCCAGGGCCTCCCAGTACGGCTTCGACTCGCCATCGGGGGCAGCCGCCACCTCGTCGTCTGGGATGCCATCGCGGTACATGCGATACTTTTGCGTAAAGTTGCGCAAGAAGTCCTTGAAGGCGGCAAAGGTGTCATCGACGCTGACGGTCGTACCCCAGATGAGGCTCTGGCCTTGACCACCGAGAGCATCGGCCTCGGACGTGTTGGGGTCCCGATTGGCGAACGAGGCCGAGTCGGAGCCGGGCGTTTGGGCCTCGCGGACGACATGGCCGGTTTCGTCGAGGATGATGCGACGGAGCGCGCGCGGTGTCCTGATGGCATCCGAGTTGATGTCGCCGCGCCTGGGGCCGGCTGAGACGCCCCGCTGGGAACCGACGAAGAGGTCGCTGCTCGCGCTCCGGAACTCCGCTGGCTGCCGAAGCGAGCGACCAGGACTAGAGCTCGGCTCATACCGGATCGGCGACGAGTCTGCGTCCCTTTTCAGTATCCGAGGGGGGGGGCTAGTGAGACAGACAATAGACTCTCTGACTCACCTCTTGCTGTGAGACCGCTGGCTCTTGGTGTCGCCTGCCCATCGTCGTCGCGGGGAGTTTGCGACTCCGTCATGTGCTGCAAAGGCGAGCTGGGAGCAGGGCCTGGACCACCAGTGGTCTGACTGTCGGACATTTGCCTGATCGGGGACGAGACGTCACCGGAGGCACCATTCTGCTGCTGGTCGCCTTCCGGGGCTGGCGAAGATTGGAAGAACAGGGGGCTCGAGGCAAGCTGCGAGGACTGGCGCGTGGAGCGACGTGGCGTCGCCGACTGCGAGTTCCGCTGTCTACGGTTCGAAGGCGAAGACATGGTGCGTGTGAGGCGCGTGAGGCTTGCCGTCTGCGGATGGCGATGATGAGACGGGACGAGAGACGAAGGGAACGAGATGCGAGGCGCGTTTTTTTTTGTACTACCAGACGCGTAAAGTGCTGCTGGCCCGTGCACACGCGTCGGGATCCGGAGAATCGGCGCAACGTAACTCCGCCGACGGCCAACAGATGCCAAATGCCAACTACCCGCCAATTATTCGCAGCGCATCGTCAACTCGAGGCCGACACCCGCCGCAGCCATGTCTCCTGGAATGACCCTGTTCTCCGTCCAGGCCATCCTCATTCTCGGTGCCGAAGATGGATCTCGAATATTTGCCAAGTATTACTGTCCGCCTCACGGTTCAGCCGCAGCTGGTACGGATTGGCCCATTCAATCATCTTATCTTCTTTTGTCGGGTCCTCTTCTAACGAGCAAACGGGCCTTACAGGCGGCACAACCACCTCTTCGAGCCCTTATTCCGATCTCAAGTCCCAGAAGGCTTTTGAGAAAGGCTTGATTGACAAGACGGCCAAGCAGACGGGCGATATTGTCCTCTACGATAACCGCATCGTCTTGTACAAGCTAGAGTCAGATGTCATGATATATGTCGTCGGCAGTCTCGACGAAAACGAAATCTTGCTGTACAATGCCGTTCTGGCCCTTCGCGACTCGCTGCATCTACTCTTCAAGTGCGTTTTGAACCCGTTTTGCTGCCTCCAACTTGACATGACTGACGTCGGTCCAGGCAATCCGTGGATAAGAGAACGATTGTCGAAAACTACGACCTCGTCTCCCTCGCCGTCGACGAGATCGTCGACGACGGCATCATTCTTGAAACGGATCCCACCATCATCATTCAGCGCGTCAGCAGAGCCCCCACCCAAGATGTGCCCATGGGCCGCATCGACCTTAGTGAGCAGGGCGTCAATAATCTCGCCCAACTCGGCAAGTCAAAACTCGCCGACTGGTTACGCCAAGGGCTGTAGCCGGTGCGGATAGAAGCCGTGTGTCCAGAGCACTTAGCGATCATGGCAGACGCTTCTGCATCAATAAGATGCTGGGCTGGCGGGTCGAAGGGGGTCATATATGGGGAGAGGAAAGAAGTCAAGAGCGGGAAGAGGGGGTATACTGCATCCTACGCGTGGCCCGCTCATGCTCTGGTCTCCGAAGCCGCCTTGCGGAGGCGGTTCATGACTGCCGCGGCGATGTCCAGCTCGCCATCTATACCATCTACAAAAATCGTGTCCGCGCCACGCCGGTCAAGCTCTCTCAGAGCAGAAAATAGCCCCTGCGCTATCCCTCCCGTATCCGTCCCCAGGCCGAGGTCGTAGATTAGGCCGATGTGCGCCCCGCCCCGGTCCCTCAGGTGGCCGACGAAGACGTCGTACACGGAGTCGGTCTGCTCCGGGCCCTGCTCGAGAGGCGCCGCTGGTTGCAGACCATCATAAGAGAGCCCGGCGCCGGGCCTCCAACGCTTCGTCCGGACGACGCCGACGATCCTCGGAGCATCGCTCGGGCTACCGAGTACGGGGGTAGCGGCACGGACAGAGTCAACGTCGGCGAGCGGAATGCCAGCGGCCGCATCGCGATTTGACGTCTCGTACAAGACGACACTCGCCTTGGGGCTGTAATGCTTGTACTTCATACCAGGTGCGCGCGGGGCAGCCTTGCCCTCTTCACCGCTGTCCTTGTAAGCCTTGACAACCGAGTCCCAGCCGGGGCAGCGGCGCAGGTCCTCGATGGCAATGCCGCCGGGCCTTAGGACAGCGGGCGGGGAAGATAGACCGTCTACGACGGTGCTCTCGACGCCTACGCGGCATGGCCCGCCGTCGAGGATCAGCTCAATGCGGCCGCCCAGGTCGTCCATGACGTGCTGGGCCGTGGTAGGCGACGGGCGGGTGGAAGCGTTTGCGGACGGGGCCGCGACGGGGACATTGGCCAGCTTGATGAGGCTCAAAGCGAGAGGCGAAGCGGGGATTCGAACGCCAAAGGTGGCGAGGCCCGCCGTCACCTCGGGCGCGAGCGCTGACGGCTCCGGACAGGGCAGCAGTATAGTCAAGGGTCCGGGCCAGAACCGGTCGACGAGAGGCCGATAGATGGCGGGGAGATTGCCACCAGGTCCGAGTAGCCGGCGCAGCATCTGTAGGTCGGCCACGTGAACGATGAGCGGGTTATCCGACGGCCGGCCTTTGGCGCGATAGATGGCGCGCACGGCGGCGCTGCGGGTGGCGTCTGCGCCGAGTCCGTAAACGGTCTCGGTGGGGAAAGCGACCGGCAAGCCGTTTTCGGATCGAAGCATCGCCGCCGCCGATTGAACCTCGTCTGCGGAACCGGCTTCGGAACTGACGTGCCACTCTTCTAGCCGAGCCAGGCCGTCGCCGTCGCCGAAGCGTCCGAGGCTGCGACCCGATCGGACGGTGAGAATTCGCGTCTCCATCGCGGCGGCGACGGCAGCGGTGACGGCGAGCCGATGGGATGCCACTTCGGTGGTGTGGAGCTTGCTCAGTCTGGATGTATGTCGTTGTTCGATGAGGCGGACGAGGAAGAAGGCTTCCGTGGAAGTTGAGGGTGAAAAAAAGCCAACTTGGCCAATCTACCTAACCTACATCCCTACCTGACCTTGATATCCGTATATGTAATGTTATCTTATCGTTATCTTGTCGTGCATCCTATCGGGGAAGCGCGAAAGGGATATCCTATTAATGACAAAGCGAAAATCTCGAGCCGAGTTGTCAACCAACTACTACCTATCTCATGCAACCCATAAACAACAGCAACGCTCCAGGCTATGCATCAACTTTCGCCTACATCATGCCCCATGTCTCTTTTCTTTCCGCCCTGCTTCCTTTCCCAGTGCCAGTCTTGGAGACTCAGCCCGTGGGCGCGGTAGACCTCGGACCAATCCTCTCCGATAGATCGCTTACACTTCTCGTCGATCGTCGCATACTTGTCCGCTACCACCGTCCTCGACGATTGGGCGCATGTTCCTCTCAATGTTAAGCCTGGTCGCGCGCGAGAGTTAGCCATCGCCATCGAGAGTGGACGATCCCGTCGAGGGCCACGGTCGCGACTTACCTGCCAGGATCCACTCGTCCGGCTTGCTATCCCTCCACTCATCCTTCGCGAGGGCCGAGTAGAGGCGGAACAATTGCCACTTGGGGAGGATATCGCCGACGGGGACCATCTCCGATCCAAACGTCTGTTTCAGGTCGACCTTGGTCGGCTCGTTGTATCCCGGCGAAGGTCCCGATGTCAGCAGGAGCCTGCCGTTTCCGGGCAACAATCCGGGCCCGATATCCATGTATATCTTGTCATATGTGCCTCCCCACAGCCCGCTTCCAATCCTCAACCTTACCTCGAGGGCCTTGAGGTGGGTGCAAGCGTTGGGTTGCCCTGGCGGCTGGACTGCGACACTTTGCGTCTGCGCATCTGGAGACACCCAACGCCAGTCGTCAATGTCGATGCGGCCTTTGTATTGCGACCTGTCGCCATAATCACCCCAGCGAGAGAAGCCCTCGTTGACCCTGATGCGGATCAGAGCCTCTCTTTGCGAGCCGGCGCACCTTCCAGTCAGTGTAATGCCTGTCGTCGTCCAGGGTCAGTATCTTCACCAGACGGCAGAGGATGCAAAAGTGAATTACTGTCAACTATCCACTCGTCCGCTATGCCGCGTTGATCGGGCACAGAGTAGACGGCGAAGCTTTTGACGTCTCGTACGGGAACCTTGGATGACCCAAAGGCGGCCTGAAGGTTTACGACTCGCTCCTCGTTGAAATACTTTGATGGATGTTCGGCGAGGACCATGTTCTCGTTGCCGATTCGGAGCATGATATCATCGTACGTGCCGCCTGCCAAGGTATTGCTTGCCAACTTCAAACGGAAGCGCAGCTGGCTAAACTCGGAGCAGGCATGTGAAGTAAGTTGCTCTTTGATCAGGGCCAATAACTGGCAACAGTTTCCCGTCTCTGGCCGCCCTGGGGTAGGAAAGCGGTGAGCCCAAAGCACGAGTTGCACTCACACATGAGAGGCGTACCGTTGGGCAGCATGGATCTCCTCATGTGGGAGCGGAATTGGCTCATGGTTGAGGAACAAGCGTTCGAGTCCATTTGGTCCTCGCGCAACAGCCTGCGCAGGACGCTCTCGGCGTCGTCAAAGAGCAAATTCAGGTCCGTGTCAGCCGCGTTGCTCATGCGTATGAGTTGCTGCTGCGCGGCTTTTACCGGTCAGCAACTATCGTGCGGGTTCGTGTGGTTCCCCCTTTGTTTCCCCCCTCCTACCTTGGGCTTGAGCAGCATCACAATCTGGATCCTCGTCCTCCTCCTCTTCTACCTTTTCGTCTTCCTTCTGGCTGTCGTCGCTGCTCCCTTGGCTCAGATGCTGCGTTCCGAAAAAGTTGTTCACATCTTCATCCGTGAGACCAACACTCGGCTCCCAAGTCTCATCATCTTCCGGTAGCCCGCCGAGAACCTCGTCCACGTCTTCCTGCGTGAGCGTACCGACCGTCGTCCCATGAGGGCCGTGCAAACACTGCGGCCGATACGGGCCAGGGTTGGCCATGGGGACTTGTCGTTGCGGGATAACGACCGGGTTTACCTCGCGCCATGGCAAGACAGTCAGCATCCCTTGCACAACTGACCAGGCGCTCTGCCGGGTGGAAGCGGGTAACTGAGCCCAACGGATCAGGCGTCGGTCCCCCCCTGTCAACCAGGGCTGTGTCACGTAGTAGCCGTCGCGCATGAGTTGTTTGGCTTTCCCCATTGTAGGGCACGGAGTACGAATGGCGTCCTGACGCTGAACCTCGTAGACAAAGAATTGCGACGTCCGGGGGCGTACTCCGACCCAGCGCTGGAGGAAACAGGAGACAGCTGAAACTAGGCCCTGATGGCCTATGATATTTGTTCGAGAGCCGCGTTCTCCTAACTGATATGCTTCAAACTCCATGGGTGGTAGCGAAAGGTGGTGGACTACTGCCGGAAGCCCATCCATCTGGACTTGTAAAGGGTCCCGGATGGTGACAATGAAGAAGGTTTCCGGAACATGATCCGAGACTGGGCCTTGTGTGGCGTCATCCTGAGCCCATCGCGCTTCGAGTTTCCGTCTGTCGGTCTCGATGACCGAGGCCTGACTGAAGCCGGACAAGGCGAATAGGCAGATGCAGATGGCAAAAGCCTTGATGCTGCAGCGCGACGGCATGACCGTTATGCCTCGTCAACAAAGCACGAGGAAGCGGGCGTAGAAAAGGCTGAAGCTTAGGATGCATGCTTGTGCAACTGACAATATATTTATATGGCACGGACCTCGGCCGATGATCATGGATCCAGCATATCAACAGCTGAATTTGGCCGCATGGCACCATCGTCAGGCCATTCCTTTGATATGTGGTTCTCTTACGTCAATGGGGGGGGGGGGGGGGACAGCGCCCCGAGAGAGAAGGGAAGGGATGGGGAAGGGGTAGAGGGCGACGTCCCCGGTAACACCGGATTTGCCGATGGTCAACCATCGTAGCTTGGGCGAAAGACTCTTGAATCGGTGCATGGAAAAGTTGCATGGTCTCTCGATTGACGAAGCAGGGAGAGAGGCCAGACCTTGGTAAAGCTGAGAAAGAGTTCCTCCAGCCATACGCAGGGAGCTGAGAGGAGCCTCCCAAGATCTTGGAAAGAGAGAGCAGGTGGTACATACATGCACATACCGTCAGGTCCCGATGGCTGGCACCGGGTGGTGGGCTTGTTTGCAGCTAGACACGTAACCCACATTTCAATATCCTCTTTTCTACCTCGATATGTAGGGAAATAAGACGCCTATCAGCTTACCTTCATTCTTCGTCTTATCAGAGTGGACAAAACGACTGGTCCGTAGAGACGATACAAGCTGAAATATATATAAATATTTATATATTCATCAATATAACTAGGTATACACAGATAGTCTAGAAAAGCGAGTCTGGAAAAGCGACTCACCGTAAATCATCACCATTCTCCCGCGCACAGCCCCAACTATGGTACGCATGTATATACGGTAGCGATCGGTATCACGCCGCGTTACGGCGGTGAGGTAAAAAGAGAAATACAATGAAGAAGAAGAAGAAGAAAAAAACCGCGCGCTTAAATGGCAGGATGCCGTCGGGATTTGGCTGTTTAGGTTACATTTAGTCCTTGGCAGCTACCGGCCTTTGTTACGAGACGTTTTATAAGCCGTCTGCAAGAAAGGGTATAAATCTTGTCTGTTGCCCAGCCAAATTTGTGATATAAAGTCTGAGGGAGGCAGACTTCTGCTTTCCGCAACGACTAGAACTTATTTTGGATGTTTTTTTTTTCTGCTTGAGATGGGTTGGACGTGCTGCCTCCAACGTTGCCCACCTCATACGGGAAAAAGAACATTCCTCTCCAGTCCTACCCTCTCGAGCAGGACTATTATAATCTCCTTTTTTTTAAAAAAAAAAACAA
>LAZP02000144.1:336-17825 GCA_001272575.2 Ophiocordyceps unilateralis | reverse complement strand
AAAAAAAAAAAAAAAAACTGGTCTGAAAAAGGGGCGTTTTAAAGGGGCTGATACAGCGAAAGGGGAAAAGGGGAAAAGAAGCTTATTGCCGACTGAGGAGAGATGCTTTACGCCAAGATTGAAATTAACTAAACTCTAGAATTTACCCCTGTTTAACTTTTGGAGAAAAATATCGCTAATGCAGTCGATAACTTGCAAGCATCAATTGGGAGGGGAAGAAAAAGAAAAGGGCTGTGGACCGTATCGTAGGCAGAGAGGCAGCACAAAAAAAATATATTGGTATCGCAGAAGCAAAATCAAATAAACGTATCATGGCCGGTAGCTCGCCTGATACCTCGACACATACGCCATACGATATGGAATCCATCGAACGAGCCAAGGCCGCGAGGGCGCCGCCTTTCATACCACCGATTGTAATAGTATTAGAGGGGCCGTGGGGGGGGGGTTAAGGGGCGGCTCTGCGACGGGCGATGGTCGCGAGGCTGGCATACTACCTACCTACCTACCTAGTAGACAGAATTGTCGTGTACTGATTTGCCTCGTCTTCTATATCGTTAGCTACGGATTTATCCGCTCATGCCATACTCCGACAGCCCATCGTACTGACACGGTCGTCACCAGCATGGTTGTAGCAGAAACTGACTTGACCTTTGTCCAGCCACGAGGCGACCAATTCAACCTCTCAGGTTGTACAGGAAGAGGGGGAGGTAAAATTCTCCGACCAAGATAGACCGAGACGCCAATGGCCTCTCCTCCCATCTCTTCTACTCTCCCCTCGATCCCCCCGTGAAGGAGTCCGGTCCGGGCAAGTCTCGACCCTCCAGACGAGAAGGCCCCGACGAGGATGAGGGGGGCATAAAAAGAAAAGGAAAAAAAAAGGGGTGCCGCGTCATCGCCCTCCGACGAGCCCACGCGCCCTCTTCCGCTCCTCGTTGGTCAGTATCCATTCCGCGCCGCCGATTCCCTCCCGGCCGGCCAGCTCTTCCCACTCGTCGTCCTCCATATTAGCCACCATGAGCAGCTGTATCAGTTTGGCAAACGCGTCTCTCACGCCGTAGTCACCCCTCGACACCGTGTTCACCATGGCGGTAAAGTCCCTCTCGATCCGAATGGCGCCAAAGGCAGCCATCTTGCCACCGTGGCTCAACACCCTCTTCTCCAGCACGCGCGAGAGATAGCGAGCCGTCATGTCCAGCAGGCCGCTGTACGTCTTGCCCGTCATCAGCCGCGCCATCGGCCGCATCAGCTGGTCCCAGCCGTGCTCGAAGCGCCGCCGCACCTGGTCCAGCGCCTCCTCCTCCGACTCGTCGTTCTGCTGAGCCAGCTCCAGCACCTCCTCCTCCGTCAGCGTGTAGTCGGCGTCGCGGAACGTGTCGCTCAGCACGGGCCGCAGCCGGAGTTTGACCACCTGGTTGAACAGCACCTGGATGCCCTCGGTGAGCAGCTCCGTCGACTTGGCGATGAAGCGCGTCTCCAGCGCCAGCAGCGCACTCGCCACCAAAGCTACGTCTCGCTCGAAGGGAAACAGCTTCATCAGCGGCTCCTGAAGCGTCACCGCGCGCTCGTCACCATCGGCTTTGACGACACGGCTGTTGATGATCCTGTTGAGATATTCGTTGGCCATGTCGAGGCTGTTGATGAGCACGATGAACTGCACAATCTTGTCCTCGGGAGGGAGTGCCCCTTGGACGGCAGCCTTCGGATACGACTCGTCGCGCATCTTGCGCTGTATCATGCCGATGAATTCTGAGCCCAGCACCCGGCCGACGGTGGGAATGACGGACGACGTCACGTCCCTCTGCGATGTAGATAGTGACCGCTGGATCACGGCGTCGGCCATGTACATGACGTCGTCGACGGCCAGGATGATGTAGGGAGCATTGCCCTCGAGCGGCTTGCTCATGCTGAGTGACAGCCCTCGCGGATACTCGTCCAGCTGGAAGGCCTTTTCCACCGAGCGGCGGAAGAAGAAGGTCGTCATGACGTTGTAGGGGGTCGTCAGCTTGTTGGACGTCTTCCGGTACAGGTTCGACTTGAGGATGACGTCGGCCATGGCGAGCGGGCCGTCTCCATTCCCCGGTTCCTGGGCGTCATGGGCGTCATGGTCAGCTGGCGCGCCGCTCTCTCTTCCTCCCAGGACGGCTCACCATGCACTTGCCCGACAGGAAGCGCGCGTACAGAGACCAGCGCCCGAGCATCAGGGCAATCTCGCTCAGCAGAGCGTCCACCTCCTTCATGTTGACGCCCTCGTCTTCGCTGTTCCTCGCGTTGGTGCCGGCCCCGACCGCGGGCGAGCCACCTCGGGTCGGCAGGCCGCGTCCGGGCTGAGGGAGGAAGCTCTGGACGAGAAAGGAAAAAGGATAACTCTTGACGTCGGTCAGCTTCCTGTCGACAGCTCGCTCGTCGCTCCACGTGTCGAGGATGATGCCGCCCTGGACGTCGGCCTCGGCCTGCAGCCTCTCGATGACGCGGACCATCTTGCCGGCGCCGTAGTGTCGCTCGATCAGGGCCCCGTGGCCGTCGACGATTTGGGCAATGTGCTCAAAGAGCTTGGTCAGGGCGTTTGCGTAGAAGAAGCCCTCATTTCGCGACTGGCCACGAAGTGTGGCGCGTGCCTTGCCAGCCACGCCCTGACAGACGTATCTGCCATATACATCGAGCCCGACGTCGGTTCTTCCGATGAGGGGAAAGAGCTTGAAGAAGCGCGTCACCTTGGCGCCGTCGCCCTCGCCGGCCGCTTTGTCGAATTCGCGTAGGAAAAGGCCGCACAGGCTCTCGCGGGCGCTCTCTAGCGTCACCCATGGGACGTCTGGGACCTCGACGCTGGGCACGATGCTCGCGGCAAAGGCGCCCTTGGCGATGTCTTCGGGGATCTTGGCCGCTCGAGACAGATAGCCGGCAGCAGCCTCCCAGTCCTGAGGCGCACCCATAGAGCCGACGACGCCGTTGACGCACGCCTTGAGCTCAGCAACCTGCTCCACCACCTCGAGAGTCTCCTCGACCCTGCTCTTCTCCAGGTCCAGGCCCTTGACGCGGTCGCTGAGCCGGCCCGCCGTCTCGGCCGCCGACGCAAGCATCTCGCTGCCGATAGATCGAGCGGCGACGACCTGCGCGCCCAAGCTTGCCCTCAGCATATCCAGTCGTCCCAGGTCGCGCGAGAGGTCGGCTTTGGACGCGAATAGGCCGTCCAGCCGGGTCTGTAGTGCCGCCTCGCCACGATGAAGCTCGGCGAGCGCGGCGCGAAGCTCGGCCTCGCTGCCGGCCTCCTGCATCAGGCCCAAGCCATCTTCACCGGCGGAGGCAGCGCCATCTCTGGGGCTCGACATGGGCGAACGAGCTGGGCCCGGGGGCGCATAACGGCGCGTAAGGCGATGGCGACTGGGCTTTTGATGACTCGAGCCGACGACGAGACACGCGGCCTCGAGCCTGGGACCACGGATGAAAGTGTTTTTTTTTGGGGGGGGGCCTTTGCAAGTCGTCGTGAAGCTTTCTGTGCGTTACTAAGCGCACGACGTCTGAGTCGATACTCGGACACGGAACCCTCCCCCTTCCCCCTTCCCCTCCCCTCCTCAGTGAAGCTGCCTACCTACTGTACCTACCCTTCCACCCACCTACTGATGTCCATCCAATACAATGCTCTACCTACACAAAAACGCCGCTCCCAAATTGCTCATGGTAGTGATTCTATCGTCATACAAGGCACCTCTCGCTCAGACCGCCTGGCTGTAGCCGCCCCCGAGACGCCTCTTCCCGTATCGCAGATATTTGCGCGCCTCGTCCACCCAGAAGACGGTGCTGCACAGCATCAGCAGCCGCAGCAGGTCACCGATGCCGATGGCCTCGGTCTGGAACACCTCCTGAAGCCAGGGCAGGTAAATGACCAGCAGCTGGCACAAGACGCTGAGCGACACGGCCCAGTTAAACAGGTTGTTGGCAAACAGTCCCATCTCGCCGCGGAGGACCGACTTGGACTCGGACCGGCAGCTCAGCGCGTTGAACATGTCGAAAAACACAAAGCAGGTAAACGTCATGGTCGTGTCCCGCCGCGTCACTTGCCCGTCCGCCAGCATCTCGTTGCTGTAGACCAGCATCGTGCCCACCATGATGATGGACGCCGACGTTAGCACACGCGTGAGCACCGCCCTCGTCAGCACCGAGTCGTTGCGCTTCCGCGGCGGCCGGTTCATTACGTCCGCGTCCACCTTCTCCACCCCGAGCGACTGCGCTGGGGGGCCGTCCATGATGATATCTGATGGCCCGACGTCAGCGCTGCCTTGGCCCGGCCGGCCCGTCTGACTTACTGATCCAAAGAATCTGCATCGCGTTGAGCGGTGTCTTGAAGCCGAAAAACGTGCAGAGTAAGACGAGAGACAGGCTCGCCGCGCTCGTGCTGAGCTGAAAGGTGAGGAAGTTTTGGATGTTGCTGAATATGCCCTTGCCCTCCTCGATGGCTCGCAGGATGGTGGAAAAGTCGTCGTCGGTCAGGATCATGTCCGACGCCTCCTTGGCCACGTCGGTGCCGTGACGGCCCATGGAGATACCAATGTCTGCCTTCTTGAGCGCCGGCGCATCGTTTACCCCATCCCCGGTCATCGCCACGATGTCTCCACGGGACTGAAGCGCACGAATGATCTTGAGCTTGTGGTCTGGATTCGTGCGCGCAAAGATGGACGTATGCTGCAGCGCCTGTGCGAGGTCTTGGTCCGACATGACGTCCACCTCATCCCCCCCTAGCACAGGCTTGATGGCATTCTGGCTCGCCGAATGGGCCGTCGGCGCGACAATGTTCATACCCAGTTGCCTGCCAATGGCAAGCGCCGTCGTCTCGGCGTCTCCCGTGATCATGATCACCTTGACGCCTCCTCTCATCAGCCTCCGAATCGAACGTCCCACACCCGGCCGAGGCGGATCACTCATGCCGACCAACCCGGCAAAGGTGAGATCCTCGTAAGACTCCACCAAAGTCCGGCCCGGAGAGCCGGCCACGAGCTCCGGCCCCGGTGTGCCGCTCCGCGGGGCCCCCGAGGATGAACGGCCTTTGGACGACCGTGGAACGGACCCGCTGGCAAAGGCTAGCACACGTAGACCCTTGGACGCCATGGTCTCGGCCGCATCGAGAGCCTCCCGTCGTCGAGCCGCGTCGAGTACCATTTCCCGACAGTCCTTGTCGATGTAAGAGTTGCAGGCGGCGAGGACCATTTCGACGGCGCCCTTCATATATGAATAGTCCTTTTCACCACGCACGTCGGAGCCGATGGTGACCCCCATCCATTTTCGCTCCGAGCTGAATGGCGTCTCGCCTATGCGTGGGCCGAGAGACTCCCGCACGTCGTGCTCCTTGAACCTATCTATCAAGTCAAGCATGGCGACATCTGTCGGCTGGCCGACCCATCTGGAATAGGACCCTGCCTGCTCACGGCCGAGAGTGGAAGACAAGACCGCCGTCGCAGCCACACCGTTTTCCGTGTAGTTGCGGGCAAGACGAGCGTTGTTGGCGACGTTGCCGATGCGCAGGATCCGCATGAATGCCTGGCTGAGCTTGGTCTCGATATTCTCACTATCCGAGGTGACGTCAAGGGGATCGCCCGCGCCAAAGTACCACAGCTCCGAGGTCGTCATGTGGTTGGTGGTCAGGGTTCCTGTGTATGGAAGTATGAGTGCCCAGCTCTCGACTGGCAAGAAAGCCCAGACTTGCCTGTCTTGTCGGTGCAGACGACGTTTACGGAGCCAAGCGTCTCGACCTTGGGCATCCTGCGCACGATGGCGTTGAGCCGGGCCATCCGATGGACGCCGAGCGCCAACGTCACCGTGACGATGATGGGCAGCCCTTCCGGAATGGCAGCAACGGCAAGTGATATTGAAATGGTGAAGATCTCCAGCAGCCGTTTGCCCTGTAGCCAGCCAACCAGTGAGATGAGGCCAATGACGGCAAACGAGGCCTTGCTGAGCTGGGACCCGAGCTCGTCCATGGAGAGCTGAAGCGGCGAGCGAGGACTCTCGGTGCTCGAGACGCTGGTGGCGATGGTGCCGAAATGGGTGCTGCCGCCCGTGGCGAAGACGATGCCCTGACCGTAACCCGATTTGACCAGGGTGCCCATGTAGGCGACGTTGTGGGCGTCGCCACCACCCTCAGATTCGAGGCCGTCACCCGGCGCCAGCGAATTCGGTCGCGGGAGCTGTACGTGGGTGATGCCCAGCGCGTTTACCCGTCGCGATCGCGCCTCGCTCGTGATCCGCACCGGCTCCGTCTCGCCCGTGAGGTTGGATTGATCAATGGACAGATCCGACGACTTGGTGACGCGAATATCGGCGGGGATGCGGTCCCCGGTGGTAAAAAGCACCAGATCGCCGGGCACCAGCTGTGCCGCCATAACCTTGGAAGACGTCGCATCCAGCACGTCATTGACGGGTGTGTCGGCGCCGGAGCCGTCAGCCTCGTCCGACTCTTCCTTGACGGTCGGGGGCCAGGCGGGCGACTTGGGCGGAACAAACGACCTGGAGGGCCCTCCACGAACCAAGTGGGCGTGGTTCGGCACCAAATGATTCAGGGCCTCAATTGACCTCTCGGATCGGTACTCCTGGACGAAGCCGACGGTGACGACGATGGTGACAGCCACGGTGATGCTGATGGCGTCATCCATGTTGCCGAGCAGCACCGAGGCCCCCGCAGATACGAGGAGGAGCATGATGAGCGGCTCCTGGAACTGCTTGACGAAGCGAAGCCATAAGGGCTCGGGCGGCTCGTGCGGTATCTCGTTGGGCCCGTAGTGGCCGAGTCGCGTCAGGGCCTCATTCGGAGAGAGGCCGTGGATCAGCGACGTGCGCAACTCGGCGGCGGCCTCACTCGGCGTCATCGAGGCAAACTCGTCGGCCACGCCCTGAATGAGTATAAGCGTTCGGTCGCAAAGGCGGCTTCGAGCCCTGACTTACCCTGGCGTGGGCCGAGGTGGTCCTCGCATGTCGGGGCCGGGCGGCGGGCGACCCATCGGCAGCGGGCGAGTCTTTCGAGCAGCCCGTGATGGTAGGGAGGCTCGCAACGGGGAGCAACGATTCATTTGCCGAACCCTGAGCCCCCTTCCAAAGCAGCTGCATCGTGGCAGCGCGCAAGGTCGATGTCGCGTCGCGGGAAGGGAGCGAGGATCATCGGCCGAGCGAGAGCCGCACGCGCAGTATCATGAGGAGCGGCGGCTGGCAGAAGAAGCTTTGACTGCCGTGGAGACTCACCGGAACGCGCACGTGTCGCGGGAGAACAGAAGGGGGGGGGGGGTGGCGATGGGGGGATTGAGGCAGTATGTGTGAATGGACGACAAATGCAGTCCTGGCCTTTACCCGTGTCTCCCGAGGCGCAGGGTAGCTCATATCGCACGGGTATGCAGTGACCGTGCCGACCTAGAATGGAGCTCCCGCGCATGGATCCATCCATCAGGGCTGCCTACCTAGAGGCCGGGCCTGCAGGCCAGGGAGGTACGGGCGCTGCTGTGGCGCTACTACAGTGGTTAACGCCCTGGACGCAGTGCCCGCCAGGCGCTCCATCCATTGGGTCTCAGCGAGCTCTCTCCGCTGTCCAGCCGATGAAGACCCCGTGAAGCCAGGACCCCGTGAAGCCACATCGGGGACAGAGTGCAGGACTGCAAGCCCACGCGAGCTGGGACCCGTCGATTGGACTCGACGCATCTAATTTAATGGGCGATACGATGTGACTATACGAACAAGCGGCGTCCAGGCACGGGAGATGACACGGTGGATGGCAACTGGATAGATGTAGGCAGGTAGCTAGGACTCATTTGTTGAGACTCGATGAGAGGGAGGTGAACCTGCAGTTTGATACCTCGGAGGAATCGATATCCTACCCACCTACACACCTTTATAGGAGCCTCATCAGCCTCAGGCATTCTTGAGTGCAGAAACGTGGACGCGATGGGTAAGGGATGCTGTGTAGCGGACTTACAACATGGTCCAGCCAAGGGCAAGTCCGCACACTCATGCAATCCGCGCCTGTGACACGGTCGGAGGAATGGCTGAAGAGACAACGGCGACGTCAAAAGAAATACCAACGTAGCCGGGTGCAGCCAGCGGTCGAGAGACGGCTCGTGACGGAAGCAGATCCGTCAGTAAACGATGTGATTACGGAGCCGATGTCTCAGAATGTATAGACTACACGCGCTGACGAGAAAACAACGCGACGATATAAGTTTCCAAGACATCATCTTCGGCCACAAGCCACATCATGTGACCTTATCTAGTGGTCGCATAGCAGCCCGACCTCAGCCACAGCACGGCGAAAAAAAACCCAGCCACGCCATTTTAGTAACCCGAGGCCGTGTGTGTGTGTGCCCTCCAACAAAAGTCTGGGCCTGAAAGGGTCGCCAACCCGCTCCCCCTCCGCCTGGGCTAAACTCATCATCATCTTCGCGCCCGCCCCCTGCGCCCGCTTCTGCACCTTTCGCTGTGCGCTTTCGCCTCGCCCGTTGTCGCACCTCCCGCCCGCCGCGATTGTGACGGTCGCCTCGCTTCATGCCCCTGCGCTGTTTTGCTTGGCGCGTCGTAGGGCCTGACACGCCTCGGACCGCCTGTTTATCCATCCGGGGCATAAGGCGCGTGTTTACTGGCCCGCGCCTGCACACGCGCCTTTATCGTCGCTTTTGCTTTACTCACCTCTCATCGCTTTGACTGGATTCTTTTTGATCTTTATTCGCTTTTTCTGGCCTGTTCTGGCCTCTCGTATCCTCTAATCGCTTTTCCATTGCCTCCCGACCCGGCCTCCGTCGCCGTTCTGACGCGCCGGCACCATGTTCTACTCGGAGACGCTGCTCAACAACAACGGCCCGCTGGCCCGCGTCTGGCTCTCGGCCAACCTCGAGCGCAAGCTGTCCAAGAACCATGTCCTGCAGTCCAATGTCACCGACAGCGTTGAGGCCATCATCACGCCTAACCAGGCGCCCATGGCCTTGCGCCTCAGCAGTCAGCTGCTACTGGGTGTCGTCAGGATATACCAGCGGAAGACGCGTTACCTGCTCGACGACTGCAATGAGGCCATGATGAAGATTAAGATGGTTCGTGTCCTTTCCCTTCTCGCTTTCATGCTCTCTCTCTCTCTCTCTCTCAACATCACTCCTTGTCATTCATCCCCTTCTTTTCCGTCTCTTCCCTACCCGTCCCCCGTCATCTCCCTCCTCTCGCGCTCGTCTCCCCTGACCCCTCGGCTCACCATCATTAGGCCTTCCGCTCCAGCGGCAATAACGATCTCGCTGCAAACCTACAAATGCCCAACCGCGAGGCCTTGTTGCTCCCAGATAAGATCACACCCTACGACAACCTCGACCTCCCTCCGCCTCCTGATGCCTCGTGGCTCCTGTCACAGGTCGACGAGGTGACGACGGCCCCAATAGGCCGGAAGGGACGCGCCAACAACAACCGAGACATTAACCTGCAAGAAGAGTTCGACAACAGCCAGTTCCTGCAGGGGAGCAACGGGCTGGATGAGGATGCCCTGGCTCCTATGGACGACCTCGAGCTCGAGCTCGATTTCGGTCTCGACATGGAGGGCGGTCCCAGCCAAAGCATTGAAGTGGGCCGAGACGCGCCCGCCGCCCCGTGGGATGTAGAAGACGACGTGCTAAGCGAAGCAGATGTGGCACCGCGCCGCGAACCCGAAGCTGTCAAGGAAGACGCTCGGGCGCACGGCCTCGGCGACGCCGCCGTCCGCATCGCTGACGAAGAAGGCGACATCCAGATGGGCGACGATGACTTCGGCTTCAACCCCGGCGATCAGTCTGCCGTACCGGAGATGACGGGCTCGGCCGACATAAAACGCGCACGCATATCCGAGTCCCCGCTATCGGACATTGATGAGGCCTTTGCCCGGGAGGTCGAGGCCGAGTATTCGCGCTACAACCACACGGACCTGTACGAGCCGCAGGAGGAAGACGTCGAGAACTCGCTGGTCCGGCGGCCGGCGCAGCGCGCCAAAAAACAGAAGATGATGATGCCCGACAGCGAGATTGCCCTGTCGAGCAGCCACATTAAACAGCAGCAGGCCGACAGACACAACATCATTAAGACGGCTGCCTTTTTGCCGCGGGATCCGCTTCTGCTGGCTCTGATGGACATGCAAAAGTCGGGCGGCTTCGTGTCGTCGGTCATGATGGAGGGGCGGAGCTCTGCATGGGCTCCCGAGCTAAGAGGAATACTCTGCCTCGACTTGATGCGCGGCATAAGCGAGCTCAAGCGGAAGCGGGACAGCGGCATCGCCGACGTCGATAGCGACCAAGGTGCCGTCAAGTCGCCGCGACTGGAGCTCGGAGACGGAGACGACATGGAGTTCGGCTTTGGCGGCGACGCGCTGGGCGACCAGAGCGCGGCGGCGGACGGAACGGTGCTGGAGATGGCGGCCGTCGACGAGGCCGAGCGCGGCGGGTCGGCGAGCAGCCCGATACCGGCCTTTGACGAAACCACAGCGCCCGTGGTGCACCCGGCCGACAGCGGGCCGGTCTCGATCGGCACCAAGCACGCGGTGCACATCCTGCGCGACCTCTTTGGCGCCGAGGCGGCGACGGACGAGGACATGAGGAAGAAGACGTCGGTCGTATTTCAGAATCTGTTGCCGGAGAAGCGGACGACCAAGGCGGAGGCGACCAAGATGTTCTTCGAGTGCCTCGTGCTGGCCACCAAGGACGCCATCAAGGTTGAGCAGGGCCCCGGGCTGGGCGACGCCATCATGGTCAGGGGCAAGCGAGGCCTCTGGGGCGACTGGGCCGAGCGCGAGGCCGGCGGGGAGATATCGAACCAGGACGAGCCCGAGTCGGCAGCCGTCAGCGCGCCGGCCGTTGCCGTGGAGGCGTGACGACGCCACGTTGATGTGTTTTGACTGGCGGCGTCTGTACAGTAGTACTGGGTTCGTGCATGGATGAGCATGAGCTTTACTGGACCACTCGGGGCGTTGTCGGCGTTGGAGATACCATTCATTCATGAGACTGCTATGGCGCAATGAGCGATGAGGCGAGGCGAAGGCCATGAAGCGTTCTGCAACAAAATGGGGGGAAGGGTGTTGGAGATGCTGGGTATGTAGGTAGGTAGTGGTAGGCGTACGAACACTAGGAGTAGTCTCTGGGTATGTGTGAGCATAGTCCTGTGTCTACGTTGTGAGGCCCGAGTCTGGTGGCTACCTAGATTCTAATGATCAGGGGTAGGCTGTTGTGGCGATGGCGAGATGGTGAGGCGGCTGCGGTGGAGGTACGGCCAGCAAGTACCCGTGCTCCGCTGGAAGCGCACGGGATCCTGACGATGGCCCCTTGAATTTGAAGTTGTCGCTACAGAGCAAGAAGGTCTTTTCCAAATCCATCACACCTACCCGGAGACCGAGGCAAGACGAGAAAAGAAGGCAGAAGAAACCTTGCCTACCTACTCAAAAGAAAGAAAGGAAAAACCAGAGGGTTCAGAGCCCCGCCGGTCCAAGCCGCCAGCAATCGCCGACACCGCCACAGGGAGACAAGATGCCAGCTCCGTCGCCGCTCTCCATCAGCACCGGCTCGGTGCAGCGGCTGCTGAAGGAGGAGGCCTCGTATCACACCGAGCTGGCGGAGCAGCAGGCGCGGGCGAAGGCTCTGGCGACGACCAAGGGGGAAGATGAGGATGGCAACGCGGCGTTTTTGCTGAAGCAACAGGTGCGTCCTTTTTTTTACCCAGATTCCTTTTTAGTTTCCAAGAACTGACGTACCTTTGTTCCTTTCCCGCCCCCGTTCCTGCAGCGCGCCGTCGTCGAGCAGACGCGGGCTGTCTTCGCGCCGCTGCGGCTACGTATCGACGAGGCTGTCGCCAAGCTAGAGGAGCAGCTTGCTGCGGCCGAGGGCGAGGATTCTCAGGACGTGGCGAGTGCGAGGCATGTGTTGGAACTGGCTGGCAAGGCCAAGGCGGAGCGAGGTTGAAGTGTGCCTACATACATTTGCCTACAGAGGAAGAGACACGAGAGAGAGAGAGAGAGAGAGGTTCGATAAGACGACGGATGCCATGCGGGTATTGAACAAGAAAAAAAAAAAAAATAGACGTAAGCTCCCAAGCATTTCGTTTCACTCTTCGACCGCCATGCTTTCCTCCTCGGCGCCCTCGGCGCCACCATTTCCGTCTCCTTCGTCTTCTTGCTCGTCGTCCGACTCCGCCGGCGGCCGCTCCTCGCCATCGTCCATCTCGACATCGTCCCGGGACCCCTCTTCGGCGGCCTGTTCCGAACGGGCGGGCGTGTCCGTCTCGCTCGCCTCGACGCGACGACTTGCGACGGTAGCAGCAGCGGGCTTGAGCTGGTTGTTGCCGTCGACGTCGGCGGCCTGCGGAGTGGCTTCGTCGCCGGTAGCGTTCATCCTGGGCGTCTGGTCGGTAGCATCCTTGTCGACGTCGACATCGTCATCGCCATCTTCGTTCATGCCCTCTCGACGGTCCACCTCTTCCTTTTCGTCGCGGATCAGACGACGTAGCATCATGCCTTCTTCCATGATGCGGTTGAACTGGTCGCGACGCTCCTTCCACGTGACGCTGTAGGCCTCGCTCTCTCGTTCGAGCTCGCGACACTCTTCCTCGAGCTTGGCGAGGTTTACGCGCTGGTCCTCGCGCGGACGCAACAGCCGATTGGACGTGATGCGCTCCGCCAGCTCGTCGAACTTTTGGCGTCGGGCGAGCGTCGCGCGCGCGGCGTCGAGTTGCTCACGTAGTCGGCCGTTGTTGACCCGCACCGCCTGGCACTCGGCTAGGATGCGCTCCTGGTCTGCGGCGTAGCGATCGCGTTCGCGTCGGCTCGCGTCGTGCAGGAATTGGAAGCGCGCGATGCTGCTGTCGAAGGCGGCAAAGTCGTGAGTGAGGTCGACGAGTAGCGAGTTGTCGCCTTCACCGTCGTCGTCGCCTTCGCCTCCATTTTGGCTCGGAGACGCCGGTTCGAGAGCGCCCCTGGCTCGGGATACGGCCGAGGAGATGGTGGCGAGCCGCTTGGTGATGCGCTTCAGCGGCTTCTCCTCGACGTTGAGCAGCCGTGTCTTATGAAGCTCTGACTCGTTCCTGTCGTCGAGGAGATCCCATGATGCCATCGCGCCGAACGTTAAATACGAGCCCGCGGCTGTAGAGTGGCGAGCCTGAGTCTTGTGGTGATTCGTACCTCGCGATCGTGAGGCCATTCACAGAGGCGAGGTGGCCGGCATTATTCGCCGGCTGCTGACTAACCTATTCCTGTCCTTCCGAGTCGAAAGGGGAAGCACAGTGTAAACGTCGAAGTTCTTCTTACAGTACCATCAAGCGCTAGCATAACGCTGCAGTGCGCTAGTCCAGCGCTGCAGAACTCCTCTTTGCCCCCTTGACCAGCCCCGAAAAAGTCGGCACGCTCCTGCGCCCCGCACGGTACACTATTTAGAGGCAGGCATCCACCTGTGATTTCGTCACCTGCCGCCCAGCTTTTTTTCCTCCATCCACCCCATCCTTGGCCCGCCATCAAAACACCCACCCACCGTTCCACGAAGCGTCTCCCCAAACCATGTCCGACGAGAACAAGGAGCTCCTGGCTCGGATCGGCCAGCTTGCCGGTGGGCCTCTCCTCTCCTCCGTCGCCCTCGCTTCGCCCGCTGACGCGCTTCAGGTCAAATCAACAGGCACAAGAGCCAGCAGGCGGCCGTCGTGCCTGGCACGCACCCAGCGCCGCAACGCCGTACACCTCCCGCGAAAGTCGGCCGCCTCGCCTGCCGCTGACACGTCGCAGGAAACGTATACAGGCACTCGAGCGCCCCGTATCAGCGCGCTGGCTACAGAGGCGGTCGTCCGCCTACCGCTCACCATCATCGCACTCTTCGGCTCAACGGCCCCAAGGCGGGAAACGAAACTGGTGCCGCTGTTGGCGAAGCTTTCACGGGGGAGCGTGGCAGTTGGGTGTCGAGGACGGATCGCCATCGCCAGCTAATCAACGCCGACATTTATCACAGGGACGCACAGAACCGGTCCAAGGCCATGGAAGAGAGCCGGCGGCGCAAGATTCGCCAGCAAAAGTCTCGGGAGAAGAAGCGTTTCAACGACTTTTTGCGACGTCAGACGGCTGACGTTTCCGAAAGTATCAATGAGATTATCATCGAGGGCATGCGCTTCCGGGTTGCCGACGGCGGCAAGAAACTTCTCAAAGTTTTAGGTGAGCATATTTCATGGCGGATTTGCCCTCTCTCTACTAACACGGCCCTCAGACGATCTCCAGTCGGCCCCCTCGACGCCCAAGAGCGTCGACGTGGCCGGCGTCACCTTTCACAGAACGAAAACAGGCAACCTGGTTGCGAGCCGTGTCGTCCGCGACCACCGGTACGTCTCACGATCCGCGGCTGGCACCTGGCTAACGGCATGCAGCCGATCCGGGTTGGTCAAGAAAATGGACCAACTGTGCAGGATCTTTTCAACGACTGGTAAATATCTCATCGGGCGCTCGGGACCAGGCAGACTCGCGACCATTATTACCCCCTTTTCCAAGGATCTCGGGCGAATACGTTCACGGCTAATTGGCAAAATAGGATCCTGCTCCAAGGGCCCACGATGCCGATACCTACACGATCCGGCCAAGGTTGCCGTGTGCCGAGAGCTTCTCAAGGAAGGCAAATGCAGCGGCGGCGATTCGTGTGATTTGTCCCATGAGCTCAGCCCGGAGCGCGTGCCCAACTGCGTGCACTTTGCCAAGGGCCACTGCGCCAAGCCCGACTGCCCATATACGCACTCCAAGGCGGCGCCCGGCGCGGCTGTCTGCGAAGCCTTTGGCTTCCTCGGCTACTGCGAGAAGGGGTCCGAGTGCACGGAGCGGCACGTGTTTGAGTGCCCGGACTTTAGCAACACGGGCAGCTGTAAGACCAAGGGATGTAAGCTTCTGCACCGCGAGAGGGCAAGCGTCCTGCGGGCGCATAACAAGACCAACGAGGCCTCGGATGACGTGTCGAGCTCCGAGGAGTCGGCAGGCTCGGACGACGTTGACTCGGACGAAGTGGCTGATTATGTTGAAGCCGAGTCGGACGAGTCGGACGCGGACGAGGGCTGCAAAGACTTTTTGCGCGTCTAGACAGAAAGATGTGAAAAGAGGAAGGCAAAGACGAACGAGGATGGATGAAAGGGAAAAAGAAAATCCAGGAACAAAAGAAGAGAAAGTCGCATGAGAAGGCGTCTGGCGATTCGACTCCGGCCCGAAATGGGAGAGGGAGCGTCTACGTTGGCGGGGAGGTGCAGTTACGCCTGACTTTATACATAGCATGGCATGGCGGGTAGCAAGTTGACGATGGCCGAGATGGCTGTAAAATTACATAGACGAGGCTATCAATAAAGAGGACGAATAGTAGGCAGAGAGATGTGGAATCTGGATGGATGCTGCAGTGAGACAGACACAAGGAAGAGGAGTGAGGTGAGGCTGAGTGGGACGGCTGCGGAGACGAAGGAGGGGGGGGGGGGCGGACAGTAACAATGTAGACGAGGGAAGAAGAAGAAGGAGAAGAATAAGAAGAGAAAAAGGAAGAGGAAAAAGAAGAGAAAAACAGGGAAGAATGAAAGAGTGAACATGAACGATAAGGACGGACAAGGGGAGGGGAACAGACAACAAACAGGGAAGCGAAGTTGTCGCGACGACCCACGGCACGGACGGCCATTTCTTTTTTACCTTGTACTATTTTTTTTTTCTGCCACGCGGGGGTGGCTGGCTGCAGCAGAATCAGTTCTATTTTCATTTCAGCCTTGCGCATAGTAAATTGGTAGGTAGGTATGTAGTATCAACGGTCACCATCCATCCGTCTATTGAACGGAACAGGCTGCGGCTAAAAGGTCGCCCGCCTGGCTGAGACTTTCCTTTTTTTTTTTTTTTTCCCTATCTTTCTGGAGGCGCGAGGCTAGGCAGGTACGAGGGCGAGGAGACCGAGGAACAAAAGGAAGGATACCTACCTATATCAAAGGGCGCGAAGAGCAGGGGGGAAGGGGAAGGGGAAGGAGAAGGGAGGGGGGAGCGGAAAGCGCAACCACAGACGATTTTACCACGACCATACCATCACCACCAACAGGAGCACAACAAGAGCACAGCAAGAGCACAGCAAGAGCACAGCAAGAGCACAGCAATGGGCCTCCGCGACCGGCTGAAGAAGACGAGCGGCGACTCGAGCTCTTCCAACGCCCAGCCCGAGTTCAGGCTCATCGTACGATCCGACACGGCCTCCCGCGACGCGCCGCTCTCCGCTCCGACGGCGCCTTCGTCCCCTTCACGGGGCTGGTCGGCGCGACGCAGCATCGATCAAATGATGGTCCGTCTACACCTTGACGTCAACAACAACAAAAACGACGACAACGAAAACGACAACGACAACGACAATCAGCAGCGGCGATCACGCAGCGCGTCGGCGCCTTCGTCACGAGGGCCGACGACGCCGACGACCATGTTATCGCCTACGTCTCCGGCTACGAGACAGAGGCGTAGGTTATCGCAGCGGTTGATGCAACATCTCGGTTTGCCCTCTTCGCCTACCGGCCCGGATAGAGGGAGTGAGGAGTTTCCGACGGGGAGAAGCAGTGATGAGGAGTCGGAGTTTTGGGAGAGGCGTGCGACGATGCTGGCGGGTGCGCATGACGAAGAACAACAACCACAACCACAACCACAACAAACACAACAACTACAACAGCTGCAGCCACGACGACCATCACAACCATCACAACAAGTGGAAGCTGGTGCTTCTTCCCCTTCCTCCCCCCTCTCCACCCGGCAAACCGACGCCGCCATCCAAGAAGCCATCCGGCTCCACGAAGCCGGTTCCCTAGAACAATCGACGAGCAAATTCGGCCAACTCGCCGACCCCTCCGGAGCCAACAACCCTCTCAGCCAGGTCCTATACGGACTCGCACTCCGGCACGGCTGGGGCTGCCGGCCCGACCCCGAGGCTGCCGTCCGCTTCCTATCGGCCGCCGCCTCGAGTGCGGCTGCGGTCGAGCAGGCCGCTTTGCAGGCCGGCTTGATGAGGGGCGGAGCGGCAAAAGGGGAGTTGGTCTTGGCCATTTTCGAGCTGGCCAATTGTTTTCGTAATGGCTGGGGGGTGCAGAGGGATGCTGTTGCTGCCAAGCAGGTTTGTTCTTTGGCCCGTCCCATCTCTTTTCATGGCCTTTTTTTCCCGCCCTTTTGACGCCATCTTTTTTTCCCCTATCTTCATACAACCGCCCAAACTGACACAAATCCCTTCTTCAGTACTACGAAACTGCCGCCAACCTCGGAGACACAGGTAAATTACAGACACGCGCGCCCTTTCTTTCCCCTCCCAACGTCCCCGTCAGCATGGGGGCGGAAAACAAGATTTTAAAAATAACCCTCGCTCCTGTCCAGACGCCATGAACGAAGCAGCCTGGTGCTACCTCGAAGGCTTCGGCTGCAAGAAAGACAAGGTGAGTGTATTTCTTTTTTTCTTTCGCCCCCCCCCCCCCCTTTTCCTAGTTGAAGATGGGGGGGGGGGGAAAAGGGAAAAAAAAAA
>LAZP02000143.1:0-38527 GCA_001272575.2 Ophiocordyceps unilateralis | reverse complement strand
CTTCTGTCCAGCACAGCTCCGTGCATGCGGCAGACAGAACCGGCGCAATGGTGCATCACGGGACTCTCTACCTTGCCGGCTGTACGCCCGTAATCGCCGGCTTTCTTTTTGTTTCTTTCTTCCGCCATAAACCTTCCGAAGCAACCTACCCAACGAGCCAACCAATTGGCAAAAAAAAAAAAAAAAAAAAAAAAAAAAAAAACACCGCCCTNNAGAAAGACGGCCTTTTATGGTTTCAACTCAATGGCCCTGCAACGCAAGGGCCCGAGACACGTTTTTTTTTTTTCCCCTTCTCTGCAAATTGCCCGTTGCCGACGCGACTCTGTCGATGAACCTCTACTACGTCAAGGTCGGCTCTCGACGAGACTATACTAGATATGCATGTATGTACTCCTGCGTCCCGACTTGGCAGTGTAATGTGGCAATCACGGGCAACGTCTCCGCGATCCGACCATGTATCGAGTTATACTATTCATTATGTCTGGAACCCGATCAACTGCTACTCTATTTTCTTTTAAACCCCCTTTCCGGGGTATTACCCATTTCAGAAATGACTTTAGCACCTACAAGGGGAGAACAACGCCCAACTGGCATATGTAGGCGTATATACATGCATGTCTTTTGTGATGCCAAGTGTGCTTCATTATTACCATCTCCAAACGGTTTACACACACTTGACGTGAAGAAAATGGACAATTATGCCTTGTTGGGATACCATGGTCCAGCTCATGTATTGGTCCGCCGAAACCCTGCTGGTGCTCGCCGTCCATGGGCTGTTCGCTAAATCTGGGTCGCCCTGTTCCAGCCGTCATGGGAGTCTGATGTCCTGACGAGTTCCAGTAGTCTTTGGGTATGAGGCCATCCGCCTCCACCGGACCACTTGCTTGGACCATGGTCGGTTGCTGTTGGTCGTCGGCTGGAGCGTCTTGATCTACCGGTGCCGTTCGCTGGCGAGACTTGCGTCGTCTCCAAAGGAAGACAGCCCCCATGATGAGAGCCAAAAGGCCCAGCCCTGCTCCAACTCCTATGCCCACTTTGGCGCCAGTGGAGAGGCCAGAGGTATCCGAGTCCGGATCTCCTTGATGCGTTTTCGCTGAAGATGGGCCTCGTCGATTGGCTAGCTCTGTCCATACGCCGTTCCACGTTGACGCCCAGTCAGAGCTGCCACTATAGATGGTCTTGTCCGTCGGGAGTATGTCGACGGGATTGGAAGGGGACGTGGATCCCGGCCCGGGAGCCTGCGCCAGCCACCACCTCCGTGCCTCCCAGTTGGCACTAAGAAAGGCGTCCTGAAAGAAAGCCTTGCCGAGGACATAGCTCCCCAAACCACCGGTGCTGCAGGGGAAGTATGCGGCCGACTTTGCCACGAGAGGGGGGTCCAGCGTGAGGTTGAGGTGCTGAAAGGGAACGTTGATGGTCAGACTATCGGTTCGACTCGCTATTGTCAAGGCGAGGACCGAAGCGGAATTCATAATGTCCGAGTACTTGGCATCATTGGTGTTCCACATGTATAGGCCCAACGGATCATTGTAGGTGACGGGTAGATTGGCGACGATTGAGTCACAAGTCGACTTGGGCAGTGTCAGATACGGACTGCACGGATCCAGTTGAACGGGCAATCCCGATGCCAATGATGTGTTGCCAGCAGAGAGAAGGTTATCCTTGGCACGAAAGCCGAACGGGGATCTACCTTGGACCACCCGAACACCAATATCCTTGACGGTAACATGCTCAGAGTAGAGGCCGTCGAACTCGAGAACTTTGCCCATGGCTCGGCTCCGGTCGTAGCCTCCGTAGAGCAGGGACCCGTTTACGCTCGACCCCTGAACGGCGGAGCCGATGTGCATACCGAAGGAGCTGGAGGCCGTGATTTGATTCTGCGCAAGATGCCAGGGAATGATGGTCGAGTTGATGGACTGCTCCCCGTCGAGGGTAAAGGTCTGGTTGACGTTCTCTGCCCCGAGGCTGAGACAGCCAGCGAAAAGGGGGTACCGACCGCCGCCTGGATACACCATCATTTGGGAGTCGAGCAAAGTCATGGAGACATTAGGAATGAGACCTGAGCCAAAGCTCATATCGAAGTCGTCCTGAAACATGTCTGCATCCCGTCCCTCGACTACGGCCCCGTACATGAATCCTTGGGGCCCGGGATGAAACTGAATGTTGGCAAAGCGCCGATTGATGGCCTTGTCTTTGGGATAGGCTCCGCCGGGGCAGTGGCTGATGGAACTGTTGAGGTCGCAATAGTCGGTGGTGATGACCCACGTCGCCCACGAATGACCGGGAAAGAGGGCAACGGGCGACTGTCGACTCCCCATCATGACTTCGACGGCGTTCCAAGGTCCATCGGGACCGATGGGACGGCTGTGCCATCGCGCCGCTTTCGGCTCCGGAGCGGCGACGAGGACGGCTCGAAGAAGAAGAAGGAGAAGGAATGTCGAGCATGTTGCGAGCGAGCGGATCGTCATGATGACATTGAGGACAAAGGCCCTTTTTTTTTTTTTTTCCGAAGCCGGCACGCAGCCAGCAACAGCTCTTGGTCGAAGAGAAGGGCCTTCCAATGCAGTCGTACTAGAGACGACTGCAAAGGCTGGGCGGAAGGGGGCGGAGAAGGGGGGGCGGAGTAGAGGGTCTGGCCCCCCCCTGAGCAAAGCCTTACATCTTGTGGTAAGGATAGATGCAGGGATCTCGACCACTGAGAATATATGGCAAGTCGTTGCCGCAACTTGCCGGACAGTGCTTACACAAGGAAAGACGGTCCCCCGAGACTTGGATCAGTAATTCGACAGATTAATGAACACCTGAATTATATATAGACAGATTTTTTTTTTCTTTTTTACCAGCAAGTGACGCAGGGCAGAAAGGCTGAGGATGTGCAAGTCGTGGTGTCTATCCAAGTCCTATCCCTACGAATCGAGCCTAAACCGAACTGGAACAATGTTGATGAACAGCAGCGTTGTTCAGGTGGGCCGAGGTTTAGAGTCGTCACCATGTCTAGCTTGGCTTTGCGGGGGGGGGGGGAGGGCCAGAGCATGCAGCGGCCGACTTGAAAAACAGCACACCGTCATCTACAGAGAAAAATCCGGCCACACTGAATTTTTTTTTAATTTTTAATTTTTTTTACAACCGCCGAAGCCAACGACGAAGGACGGGAGATTCCTAACCCGTAAACTCGGCTCTTTCACTGCCTGCCAGCCAGTATAGTATGTATGTATATGTGATCTAATGTGTTGGTCGACCAATGTATGTACATCAATCAGCTGGCTGGGAGGCTGAACAAGTGAGACAAAAGCTGAGAGAAGAAGCCAATACTGATTGGCTGCCTCGGGAAGCCATCGTCACAGTAGCGCTTATACATATATACATACATGCATGTATGTACAGCTTCGGCACGGACAACGGGGGGGGAGTGCTGCTGCTCTCTCTACGTATGTACAGAGCTCGACAGCGGTTTTTTTTTTTTTTTTTGCTCCGGATAATACTATATAATGGAAAAAGGCCAGTTAGTTGCCGTGATATGATATTGTATGTATGTGGTGTAGTCGACAACTTCGGATGAACGCCCAGAGCCTCTGAAGCGAGGTCCAAAAAAGGGTGCTGGGCCGTGTAAGTCGGTCGTTGTTGGTGGATCCTTTACCTACACACCTCCATACATACCTACATACCTACTGGACGACGCTCTCAGGGACCATCTAGGTAGGTAGGTAGGTACGGTAGGTAGGTAGGTACGGTAGGTAGGTAGGTAGGTAGGTAGGTGAAGAAGGGGATCACTCAGTACCTACCTACCTACCTAGGTAGTGTATGGCCAGCCGGTGACAGGAGTACAGGGGATTCATTGCCTTTGTGAATCTATGTGTGAAATCATGGATTAATTCACAGCCTCTCGACGTCCATCCAGATATGCCCGCCCACCCGCCCCCAACCAACCAACCAACCAATCAATCAATCAATCAATCTCCGATCACTCTCGTGTAACCCGTCCATCCCCCCCTTTGTCATCTCCTCCGCCACACACTCCCTCTCCTCTCCTCTCCTCTCCTCTTGGACTGCTCTTTTCTTACATACCCCCCCCTTAGCCCACAATGCCCCCATAAGCTGCCCCATCGCCATGGCTACCAACGCTCGCGTCCCGACATGGCTCCAGCACGTCTTCCACACACTACGACGGCCCAAGGATGCCGCTCTGCATTCCAGCGGCCGTCCCACTCTCTCCGGCATATTATCCTCCCGGTGGCTTCGTCTCGTCGCCAGCGCTGTCACCGCCGGCCTCATCCTCCTGCTGCTGGCCAGAAATTATGGCACCCTGCCGAGTGTATCCGCTTGGCCTCGACCGAAAGCCGATGGCCTACTTCGGCCTCTGGACATGACGCGTGCCCCTGGCATCGACTGGTCGCAATTCGCATACACGCAATACGTTACCAACAGCGAGTACTTGTGTAACTCGATCATGCTTTTCGAGGTCCTACATCGACTCGGCAGCAAGGCCGATCGCGTCATCATGTACCCGTCACATATGGTCGACCGGGAAGCGCGAGAGGCCGATACGGATGACGGGCGATTGTTGATCAAGGCTCGAGATGACTACCGCGTTCGACTGGTGCCTATCTCGGTTCAGCATAGGAATAGTGCCGATAGTAAGAAGTCGTCTTCTTTTTATCCCCGTTGCTTCGCCACTGACGACGGCTTCTTGTTTTAGGCACATGGGCCGACTCCTTTACCAAGCTGCTCGCCTTCAACCAAACCCAATACAGCCGGGTCTTGTCTCTCGATTCCGATGCCGTCATAATGCAGACCATGGATGAACTTTTCCTCCTACCGCCATGCCCCGTCGCCATGCCCCGAGCATACTGGCTCTACCCCGACAAGAAAATGCTTTCTTCCCAGCTCATGCTGGTGCAGCCGAGCCAGAGGGAATTCCAACGAGTCATGGAAAAGATCAACAGCGCCAAGAGCAACGACTACGACATGGAGATTGTCAACGACTTGTATCAGGACAGCGCCATGATCCTCCCCCATCGTCCCTACGACCTTTTGACCGCCGAGTTCCGCACAGACAACCACGTCAACTACCTCGGCTCCGATCGTGAGGCCTGGGATCCGGTTGCCATCTACAACGAGGCCAAGTTTGTCCACTTTTCCGACTGGCCCGTCCCCAAGCCGTGGATATCCATGTCTGAGCAGGTGCGAGCGGAGAAGCAACCGAAATGCCACACCAAAGACGGCGTGGAGCAGTGCGTCGAGAGAGATTTTTGGAATGGCTTCTATGATGACTTTCGACGACGTCGGGAGGTCAGTCTTTTGGCCCCCCCCCCCCCCCCCCCCCCCCTTTTTTTTTCCCCCCCTGAGTAGCTTTTGACTCGTCTGTCTCGACCACTGCTGACTCTCCTGTAGAAGGTATGTCACGTCGGCAGGTCCCGTCGTAGATATGCATCGTCAAGAGCTACTCGATAGACTCTTGGCAGCCCATAATAGTAGTTCTTGTGGCTTTTGGGTGCCTTCGGACACTCGGAGGGGGGGGGTTCTTCTTCCGGCTCTATCAAGTATGGGCGAAATTGGTTATGATTGGCATTGGACCATCGGCACTCGATGGAAACGGGAGGACAAAGCGATACGTACGTCTTTAGACAATTGAATCATTGCACAAACAACCAACGGAAACTTGTCTGCCTTGCTTGCAGTGGGTAGCCAAGGAAGAGGCAGATATGTTTCTTGTTAGACAACCCCTATATATATTTGGGACCTTCTTACGACATGTCCATAGATTTGAAGGCCTGCAGCGTCCAGAAAGCTATTCTCGGTTATAGACGACAGGGCATGCGGGAATTTCCTGACGGCCCTCCTCGGACAGAGCGTTCGAAATGACGTATTCCACGCTAGTTGGGCCACAGAAGCCATCTATCTGCAGATAACATAAAAGACTTTTTTGTGGTTTGAGGGGATTCGGAGACTAGGTAGGTAAGTAAAGTCCCGCACTGGGACGGCCGCTAAAGGTTTTCAGGTTGTTTTGTTGTTGATGCCCGAAGGATTACGTTGTAGGTAGAGATGGCGAGAATGGACTGAAGTGACAACATCGTCGTCATTCCATAACCAAAACCCCCCCCCAAAAAATGACAAGCAATACCTGGTTCCTCCCTCCTGATTTCACCTTCCTTCCGGACGGGCAAATCGGCCTGGGCAGGGTGATGCCCGACCCCCGGCGACCGACAGCCACCATCGCCTCACTATCGGATCAGCCGAACATGGACCTGCCAGACGTCAAGTCCATCATGGAGAAGAATCACATGTACGCGGCGGAGAAGAGCCGGTCCTTCGGGCTCGGACTGCTGGCCAACTTTCTCGACATGGCCAACGCCGAGGCCAAAGACGGACCTGTCGTGGTACAAGAACAAGTCCTTCAGCGCCGTGGATCAACGAGGTGCGAGCCTACAACGGGGCATTCTCCTCGGCCGCCCTCAAGGCCATCGTGGCCCCTCGAAGACGTCAAGAAGCACATGGACAGCGGGAGGTTCGGCAAACGCTACGTCTACATCATCACCGGCCTGCGCGTGGCACAGCAAAACCATGACGATTACGGACGAAAAGGGGACCAAGACGGTCCTTTCCCTCGCCGGCTCTGGCTCTGTGCCGGCCGGAACCGTGCCGTTCGAAACGGGGGTCAACGTCTCCGCCGCCGTGGAGGATTCGAACAAGGATGGCTACGAGACGGCGCCGGGCATCGTCCTCGCCTATCGGCTGCATGTTGTTCGCCTCAAGAATACGACTGTAGAGGTCGAGCTGTTTTCGAATCGGACGGCGACGTACAGCAGTCAGGTCGAATATGACGAGGGCGACGAGATAGAGGCTCTTGAGGTGAATGAGGCCGTGCTTCGGCAAGACCTGCATGTGGAGCCAAGCGGTTATAGCGAGACGGAGATCGAGGAGGGAGACAAGGACACGTACATCGTCTTTGATTCTGCCGGTAAGTAGGAAGTGGATAGATAACCTTGCTTTGCCAACAGCTATATCGATCCTGAAGAGCATCATCGCCGTGTAAAGTGACTGTCTTGCGGATAGGTAATTCGTTTCCTTCTTGGGAAGAACACTATGCCGCACCCTCTATCGTCAACAGCTACCTAGGAAACGGAAGCCGATTCGAGAGCCGTTCCCCCTTGACCGCTCTTTCTTCGCCCCATGCTTCCTCTCCGCCCTTCTCGCGTGATTTAAACTCTCTTGGCGCTCCTTGTTCCGTTTTATAGAGTGTCACGATATCTACAACCGCCCACCACCACCACCACCAGCACGTCGGGCCCCGTCCAATACAAACAAGAGCGAGACGATAGCTTCATGCAGTCAAAAATCAAGGGTATCTCTATACTTTTTTTTTTTCAAAGACATGTCCCGCATCATACGTCGTAGCCCCGGATTACACAGCCCCAAAAACCCACCCGCTCACGTCCAGCGCGCGACCTAATTAATTCCCAAAATTCAAACGCAACAAAGCCTTTCCTCCCCGTCCGGCGGTTGTGAACATCTCATGTGGCTTCCATCCTCTTTAGGGGTCATCGCGTCATGAAACCACCCACGTCAAAAAAAAAGGCTGTCGTGACCAACCGAAGAGCATCATCGTCTAAAGGCTGGGAACTCGGTTCGGCGCGCGTGCGCAGCAAACCATCAGCTTCAAGCTCGTCCCCAGCTCCTCACACTCCGACAGAAGCTGCTTGCTCATCCAGATACTCCCCTCCGTCGAGCCCGTCGCGTTCTCGTAGCATCGCGTATACCACCAACGACTGACCCTTGTCACTAGCTTGGTGATGCTCTCGTCCGCCATGGGGCTGTTGTCCCTCATCATGTCCGCCAGGCTTGGAGCGGCCATGTGAGACGACGCAGCTCCCTTGATCGTCTTGCCCGCCTCGGAACTGCTTATAGAGCTCGCAACCGGCACGCCGACGCGGGCGACCCGGACGTTAGAGAAACTGGCCTTGCCCAGCAGGCGGAGCACGAGGTCCGCCGTCGAAGACAGGTTGATCTCGGTCGCTTCTCGGCGAATGCGCTCCTTGAGACACCGGACCGTTCGCCTTCCCCGGTTGCCCATGCTGTTGAGGTCGGCATCGAGGACCGACAACTCGATGAACCCCCCCGGACGAAGAACTCGACGGGCTTCGTTGACGATGTTGCGGTAGTGCGACTCCGGAGCGGCAACGGGGAACCGATAGACGACGCAGTTGAAGCTTTGCGGCGCAAAGGGAAACTTGTCGAGGTGAGACATGTACTGCACCTGATGGTGGTTTGCGGGACTCAGCGGGAAGCTGGAAGGCGACTTTCGCAGCTCGGCCGAGAGCGCCGCTCGCGGCGATAGGTTGTAAAAGGAAGCTGCTGGATACGTCTCGGCGGCGTAGAAGGACCAGTCGTCGTTGCCGAGGCCGTCGACGACCAGAATAGAGACCCTCTCTGCGGCGCTGTCGACGAGATCCAGCTCATGTCGAATGTCGCTGAAGAGGACGTGCCCGAACGTGAGCCACTTGCTCACCGTCATCGAGCCGACTCGCAGGTTGACTTGTGCCCACGGCGACTCGTCATCGGAGACGGCGCTGCAATCCGTAAACATGGTCCTGTCCGATGCCGAGCTCAGTCTGTTGGTGCCGTCGAGATGCCTCCTTTCGGCCAACTTCTCCCCGAGACTCGCTGTGGTGGTCGTGGAGGGATTGGGATGCGGTCGGACCGTCATGTCGGCGGAGTGACTCGGCGCATTGGACAAGGCTGAAGTTTTGACGATAATGGCGTCAGATGATGGCCCCTTGGTTGATCTGCTGCTGCGACCGAGCTCCGTCCGAGGCGCCTCATCACCGGAAAGCGCCGATGTCAAGAACCTCCTGGCAGCACCCTCATCAAGAAGGTCGTTGTATTCATCCCAGATCTCGTCCTCGTCGAGGGGATCGTTGGGCTTGGGGATGACGGCGGTGGCGTCGGCAAAGAGGTAAGTCCCCCTTGAACCGCTGGAGCTTGAATCCGTTGCCTCCTCCGACTGCTGCCGAGGAGACAGCGTGAAAAATTCTCGCTCACCCCGGACAACTTCCGGGGAGAGCTGGACGACGAATTCGTGGGACGAGCAGCCGGCCTCGCTGTCTGTGGCGGCGTGACCCTCCAAGCCCGTATCTGTCGCCGGCGTACAAGACCTGGGGGGAGTAGGGCCTGTTGCGATAGATTCTGGGTCGTAGACGCTCGAACTATTCTTGGGAAAAGCTTGCCCGCTGTAGCGGAAAGGCCTGGAGAAGGCCTGCGGGCAAACCTTGTCCTGGTGACTGGGCACAACTTTCGGGATCCTGCCTATCTGTGGCAGCCTGCTTGGCCTGCCGAGCCCTGGTGCCAGGCCGACGGTTTGCTGGTCGTTGCTGGCGCTTCCTGCGGGAATCTGAGACGTCGCCGGTGTCGGAAACCGGTTTTCGCCCGGATTCCGCGAGTTCCTGTTTTCTAGCATCAGGGATGAAGCCTGGTCGCATTCGGGCTTGCCCTCATCGTGCTCAGCCGAATCCATCATGGCGTAGTAGGCGACGCGTTTTCTGCCCACGGCTACGACAGCAGCTGGCACTTCCTCGCTCTTGTCTTCCATGTTGAGGCGGCTGTGTGATCGGCCGAACAAGTTCCATTTTCGCGGAAGACGGCCGCGCTTTTGGGGCTTCTTGGCTGCCGGATAGGAGTCATTGGAACCTCGCGATACCTCTTGGCGCAGCTGAAAATTGGACTCATCAGAGGCGATACTTGCGTCGAGGCTGGTTAAGGGAGGCGAGGCAGAGACTGGGACGTCAGTGAGGATGGGCTGAGGGAGTCTGATGGGGTTGTCGGGCGACGATCTCAGACGCTGCATCGAACGTCGGAAGGCGAGACTAGGCTTCGACGAGAGTACGTCGGCCCTCTTGCTCTCATGCGAATGCGAGAGAGTAGAAGAAGTATGCGCCTCTGACGGGGCGACGGTTGGCCAACGGGTTATCCGAGATGACTTTCTCGACAGGGCGGCCCGTCCAGAACATGTCCCCGAATGAGAACTCGAGCGGCGCTGCGGGCTGGCTTGTTCACTTTCTGCTGAGCCAGAGTCGACAGACGTATTCTTGTTCTCGACAACTTCGCCGCCTGCTATGACGACAGGATGGACGCGATCCGCGAAGAAGGAGTCCCGGCCGACAGGATTGGACTGCGTCGCCTGCGATTCAGCCGCGGCCTTGCCAGCGGTGGAGCTGCTGCTGCTGCTGCTGCTGCTGCTGCTGCTGCTGCTGCTGCTACGCCTGCGGACGGCACCAAACCTCCCATATCCCTCGTGGCCAGTTCCGGCAACAGGACCTTTCCGGCCTGGTTTCCTCTGCCGAGGATTCTCGCTCTTATCGTCATGGACCCCTTCCGGGGCAGTCTTCTTGCGACTGAAGAAGGGAAATCGGGTGGTGAACGAGGTTCCGGCTTTGGGACTCGAGGACAGGCTCGGTCGCGAGGCTCCAACGGGGACCAGCTTCTTGGTTTCCGCGACAGAACGAGCGCTTTCGGCTTTTGATGCTTTGTCCCGCAGTCCGGGAAGCTGGGGCGTCGACGTGTTCCGACCAATTTGTGGCAGCGACGTCGTCGATCCGAGTCGTGGCCTGGTCAAGGTAGGCTCGCTGGCCTGTCGCTCGAAAGACCTCGGTATTGACGAGAGCTTACTTTGAATGACAGAGACGGGCTCGCTGGCCTGAGGCGGTATGTCCTGGGTCCCATCCCGGCTGGGTCGACGAGGGGGTGCAGTCCTAGGCGACAGGGACGGCCTCGTCGGAGGCGAGAGCTCAGGTCTCTGAGGTGAGCGGCCGGCAGATGCTTCTCTGGGCGTGCTCGAGTAGAATTTACTCCTGGGCAGATTCTGAGAGCTTTTCCGCGGCGGCGGGCTCGGCGGGAACGAAGCAAGCCGGGAATCGGAGCGCTTCTCTTTCTTCATATTCTTGTCGCCCGCGCGGACCGTCGAGCCCGACGAGGAGGACGTCATTGACTCCCTAACCGAAGCAAGGCCATTGGGGTCGGCACTCAGGTCCTTGGCCTCATTGGGCGCGCTGCCAGCCCTCATCCAGGATATGGGCGGTCTGCTGAGCGCGGGGGCGCTCAGCTGATCGTTGGTCGGATCTTTGAACCGATTCAAAGAGACTAGAATGGGTGATTGAGAAGAGATGGAAGTCGGAGTAGTATCACGGCTGTATGGTCCCGGACCAGGAGAGTCGGATAGCCTCGTCGACGGACTGGCGCTGATCTGGCTACTGTTGCCGGAGAAGAAGATGGAAGACGGGGTCTGGGGTGGGCCATCGTGGGTTGTCGAGCGATGGGGCGGATCTACATTGCGTCGATCGGCCGAACGACCCGACTGCTGCAAATCTCGGTAGCGGTCTAGCTCAGGATAGATGATAGGCGTCTGAACCACAGTAGGCCGTGGTTCCACCTTGTCGACAGTCTCGACAGACGGCGGGCTCTGGGCGACATGCTTGGCAGTCCCGCCTGTGGCCGGCTTGAGTTGGCCCTGGGAGGCGCGCCTCGGCGACGGGGAGCTCGAGTTTCTGGGTAGGCCGGGCGAGTCACGGCAGATGTATGATCTGTTGTTCTTGTTTGGCCCGGACGCTATTCTGCGGCCGCCATCGCAAGACGGACTTGGCGAAGTGGACCAAGAGGCACTCTGTGCGTGAGAGCCCGTATGAGACAGGGGCCAGCCTGCCGCTCCGCGAGACTTGTTGACGAGCGAGTCTGAAGGCGGACGTGACGGGGGATGAGGGATGGCGGACCGTCGACTTGATATAGACGGAGGAGAAGAAGTTGATGATTGTGAGGGTTGACCAGCGCTTGCGGTTCCAGTCTCCCTCTGACTTGTGCCGTACATCGGCCTCTTGTTGGTGCTGGTCCGCTCGGCCGTTCTCCGCAGCCGGAGTCCGTCGGCCGGGCTGGAAGGGAGGCCGTACCCCATCCTGAATACGATGTGACCAGATGCGTCCCGCGCTTTCAACATTCCTCGACGCTTCCCAGAAAACCCATTATTTGGCTGACAGGACGGATTGGTGACGGCAACGGGCGGATGCCGAGTCCGAGGTGGAAGCCGCTGGGATACGCAGCCATGCAGTATCGGATCCGGAAGACGTCGGGACCGATGGCTTACGGCCGGAGGTAGCAGACGACGATTACAAATTAGGACACGAGTATGTCGTGAAAAAGGAGAAAAGAGAAGAGAATAGGCCGTAACGGAGGAGCAGACGGGAAGCGGCAGTTACAGGGGGGGCGGGGGGGGGAAGGGTTAGGTTAAATGGGCAAAGGCGCTTTTCAAGGACCCTGGCTATGGTGAAGGCCTTCTCGAGGTGACAAGTGCAGTCGATGTGACCAAGGGGGGGTGGGAGTATGCCACGTCAAATACAACGACGACGACTTTAGTACCTTGGCTGCCAACAGGGGTTGTCATGGACGGCGGCTCTGATGCGGGAGCGGAGGCAACGGGAGCACTGTGAGTCCGATAGGCCACTGGAGCATTGTTGGCGAGGCATTGGGTGTAAGCGAGACAAACGGAAGAGAATCGAAGATGTGGATGAGAGTAAGAGAGGAGGGGGTTGTCAAGACTGAAAGCCGTCGAGACCGAAATCGTCATGATTAGCTATGTGGCGTCTCCACGGCGAGGGCTCTGGAGGCCGGCCTGATTTGCCGGCGCTGGCGCAGTAGAATGAGGGGGTGGAGGAGGACTGCGGGAGGGACTCTAGAGGGAGGGCGGCGAGGGTCGAGTCAGGTCGTGCATATCCTGGATCGCATCTGTGGAACCCCCGAGGAGAGCGTCTATAGTCTGTAGATGGGTGTAGCGATTGCCGCCGCCATTGACCTCTGCAAGCGCTCCATGAAAAGTGCCTGCAGACCAGTGAGAGAGGGCAAGGCAGCAGATGAGGCGACGATTGGGCGTCAAGCCCCGGCTCCATTGCCGCGCTCGAGCGTCGAAATCTTCGGACGACGTCCGCGAGAGAGAAGAGGAGAGAGGCGTGTTCAAGCAGGGGGGGGGAGGATGGAAAGGGGGGCACCGCAAAGAGGGTGATGGGGGAGTGGCTCGGGACGAGGCAGCCGGCGGAAGACGACGACAGCATGAGGTGAGTTTTCGCCAAGGGCATACATTTACCGTATGCATCTACTGACCGGGTGCAGATTTCCCGCTCCGGCAAGGCGTCTAGGTACGGCCAATGGCATACCGCTGCTACCTACCTACCAAGTACCCGCATATCGAACAGATGGTCGTCTATCGGAGCACCTGCTCTTTCACTCACCACAACCTACCACGACCTGCCACCACCAGATAGTGGCCTATCTAGGTATCGCCTACCATCCAGATATGCAAGTAACCATGTATGCGTACCTGATATGCACCTACCTGCCTGTTGGGCTGCGTCGAACCTCCATCACAGCTCGCAGATGCACCGCGACTCAAATCCTTACCGACATGACCTCTTCTTGGGACGACTTGAAGAGCGCATGCATGTCTCGCTCCCCCGGCTCCGACAGGGCGATCTCATGTCTCTGAAGCTTGTCTCTGGCCCATCCATCATCCCCTGCCGGCGCTTGTAAGTCCTCTCCGGCGGAACCGCCGTCACGCGTCAGCAATCTACTTTTGCTCGGACCTTCTGCTCTTTGCGGCCTAGAGCGAAAGCACAAGGTGTACGAAAGGTGACCCCCAGTCATGCAGGCCCGTCGGTGCGAGCATCAGCTCCGAGAATATGTCATCAGAGGAGCCCTTGGAAGGCATAGCCTCGGCCGATGCTTCCATTGACCTCGATTGTCAAAGGGGGTCACCCATTCTGGAACTTGATGGACCCCAACTTGGTCTTTTCTTTTCTTTTCTCGCGGAACCTGCACGTGGGACGCTATTCTGCTGCCTCTTATTCGTCGACGCTTTTATGACCGAGGCGCTTGGACGACGAGGCGGTCCCTGTTCTAATCTGCTTCATTGGCCGCCTGCGCTTCTCCATTTGCCACCAATTAGACGACATGGATACGCGCAGCCTCTGCCGTAGCAACATGGAAATAAGAGCTGCAACTCCCCGTTAGCTTCTCACACACCTTCTCGGCCTGCATGTCTCTCCTTACCGCAGATGCTCATCCGCACGCCCGGTGCCAGCAGAATGTGCAGCATGGCAGCTGACCCTTTCCCCTATCTTGTCCTCGTCTCAAAATCTCATCGATTTCGTCACGAGAGCATCTTTTCGTACGAATAGCAGCTTCACACACACCCCCCCCCCCCCCTTCTACCCTTTCCCCGCGGACGCCAAGTGATAACACCAAGTGGCAAGGAGCCTATGGAGCGTCGGAGCGCTCGCTGCATCAAGTAAGCCGGCTCCATTATGGCACTGCACACTCGGGAGGCCTCACCGGTCGACTCTACCGACATCAACGGTCGGTTGCTCCGTACGTAGGACCACGTGTGCAGATACGGAACGGCAAGTGTAGCTGAAAGCCGACGACGGAGCCCGAGGCAGCCAGCCATGACGATGCCACAGCCACGCCGGCTTCGCCACACCGATGCCGTCAGACAACTGACGTGGCACGTTCCGCGTCGCTGGGCTCGCCGACCAGGCTGTGGCTTGACATGTCTCGGGCTCACACGCTACCAGCCGGCAGTCGTCGAGACCCATGACCGCCAGCCGACGCCGTCTCGCGCCACTTCTACCCCAGCTCCGGATGGCGGCGCGCGCCACGGGGCGCGAGACAATCTAGCGCGCTTGAGCCTTGCTGTGCAGTGAGCCACCGGACCCGGAGAGTTCTAGAAATGGAAATAGAACGCTGCAGCGCCTCACTCCGCTGAAAGGCAGTAAGGGGGGCCAACAGACCGGTGACCTCTCCTCCAATTTTCCGAATCACGGGGCCCAAAATTGTCGAGCAACGACCGTGCAGGGACTCGCACTTCTACAGTCACGTCTCTGCTGAACCCCATAGACGTCGAGCTGACCGAATCTCACTGGTATTGGCGCCTTGCAGACGAGCCCTTGACGCCGGCCGCCACCGACCTCGACAACCCCCCGTCCCTTGGACGAGCGGCCTCGTCCGGGCACGACGCTAAAAGACAGACCCTAGGCGTAGTTCCAGAATGGTCCGCGCCATGGCTGGCTCGAGACGAGCTGAACGGCTGCTGCCGATGGGGATGTCGCAGCTCGTGATCTGCTATCCCCCGGGCAGTGTCGAGGAATGTTCGGCCCGTCCCGACGTCATGGCGCTTCGGGCTGCCTCTCGTCATGGCCAATGGTGGGACTTGTGTCTCACTATCCCTGCGGCGGATGGTTTCACTTCGAGGTCTTTGCGAGGCTTGCTCATCTCTCTTTGCAACTTATCTCCTTGATAAACTGCGCCAGAGGTAGAATTGATTAGATTGTGATGACGCCAAGGGCAGGGGACCCCGTGTCAGTATCCCGGCAACCGAGCTGCCAGACAAAACGGCTAGCATCATGGACCAACCTCTGTGGAAGACGGCGTCCCGCTGTGGGGACTGATCTGAAGTGGTCAAACTCGCTCAATGCGTTCACGAGCAAGATAGATGCATCTGTTCCAGCCCTTTGGAAAGTCGGGTGTTCATTCTGGCCTGGTTCCCGTGGCGCTGCTCTAACTCTCCTGGGCCATCCTTGCCCGCAAGACCTGACTCCATGGAAATCCCCGGCAAGTATATTTGTGGACAAACTTGCTGACTTGGACGTCAAGTCGCTGGTGTTTCGGTGAGAGCTACGGATAATAGCTGGTTTCCAAATCTACCGTGAAATTGAATGCTTGCTGCTGTTGCCCCAAAGTAAAGTCATATTTCTCAATACCAGATGGCATCGACATCTGGTGTATTCGGCCATTCTATTCTGGAAAAGAGACGAGGGAGAAAGGTGACGGTAACCAGCTAAAGTCAATCTGGAAACAACGTCAGTTACTGTGGCGGGTCCGAGAGGAGTTCCAACCGATTTCAGGTAGGCAGAGTAAACGCGCCCCCGCGTGTCTCTATTCTCTCACCCTATTTCCATCAACATCATCGACAGAACGCTAGCTGCCTGTACAGAGCCCAAGAAACAAAAAGCCAGCATCCGTTTACGGGAGGAGCACCCCAGAAGAGGAGCAAACTCACCCGGCGAACAAAGTCGTACCTAGGCAGCGGCAAATCGAGCCGCCCGCTTGTCGGCCTTGGCTTTCTCCACAGGATCATCCAAGACGCTGCCCCCCTTGCGCGCCGCACCGTTGTTGCGCGTCTGCCGGGTTGTCGTCTGACGAGTCGCACGCCGGTCGCCTCGTCGATCGACTTGTTGACGCTTTCCGTTGCGCCTCGTATCGTCGTCTGCGTCACGGCCGCGACCGCGTTTGGGGGCCCGCTCGGGCAGGGCAGAGTCGAGGCCTGAGGCGATGATGTTTTCATCGACGCCGAAGCGCTTGGCGCGGTCGGCACGTTTCTTGTACTCGTCGTCTTCCTCTATGCCGAAGCGCTTGGCGCGGTCGACGCGCTTCTGGGCCTCGGCGTCGGCGGCGGTCGTGGAGAGGCCCATGGCAAAGGCCGGCGCTGCTTCTTCCGACACTGGCTTCGTGGCCTTGTCGTCGCCCTTGGGGGGGGCGGTCTCGCCTGAGGCGGGCTCGGGCTGCTGCTGCTCGTCACTCTTATCCTGCACGTCCTGCTGCGGTTCGTTGTTGGCAGCAGCCGCGGCGGTTTGGGGCTCGGTTGCCTTGGGTTTCGACACCTCTTTTTCAGGCTGCGCGACATCTTCTTCTTCTTTTCCCGGCTTCTGGGCGGCTGCTGGCGTTGAAGCGGTTAGCTGCCTGCGAACAAGGCGTGCGACGGCGTGAGAAAGGTGAAAAGCCCAGTAGGGGAGGGGACCATTACTGGGCGTGGCCGTATCCCCAGGCGTCACGTCTTTCTCGTCGTTCTCCTGCAGACGGGAAATCAGGTCGGCCTTGTTGCCCGTCTGAGGGAGTTTCTTGTCGGCCAGGAGCTTTTTGAGCTCCGGGACCTTGAGGCTCGCGTAGTCGGTCATGGCAGCGCGCTTCGAGTCTTGAGCTCTCGTCGATTGGTTGCGCAGCGCAGTTCGAGTGAGCGCGCGTGCCGGACGATGGTCGTGTTTGATGGGTGAGAGGCGCAAAAAAATCTTGACGCGCTTGCGTACTAGTAGAAGTCGAACAGCCGGTTGGCGACAGGTCAAGATGGCGGCGACGCGTGTAGGGTAGGCATGGACGTGTTTTTTTTTCCGCCGCTTAAATGAGGAATCTGTCGCTACTTGCACATACTCCCTTCACTACAGACACGTTACGGCTTGCCCCGCTAGAGAGAGACCTACGAGGGTCCGAGCCTGTACCCCACGTGTCCCCTATCCCCGAGTGCTGCTACTGGCTTGTGGCCAACAGGGTCGAGGTATCCGCTCGGCTTTTCGGTTGTATCCTCGCATCAGGCCGACGACGACGAACCCCCCCCTAATGCTGTCTTCCTCCTCCTACTGTTTCTCCTAACTCCCTCCTCCATCAGCAGCCTCGCCCGTCCTCGCCCGTCCTCCATCAACGCCGCTCGGAAGCATCGGAATCGGAATCGTCGAACTGCAACTGCTCTCCTCTCCGCACCATGCCCTAGCCCGCTGGCGGAAGATGCGAACCGAGCGACCACTGAGGCCCGACACACATGCATGATACCTGTAGCCTCAAAGCTACCTACCTATCTCTGTCCTGCCTCTCACCTCCCGAAGTCGCTTCTGCCGCTGCTGCAGGATAGGTAGACTTCCTAGGCTCACGCTTCCGTGGCTGGCGGGTCGCCATGGCGCGACGAATCGTGAGCTCCCCCTCCCACCGAGTCTTCTCTCTGCCGCTGAAACAAGGTCCAGCTTCGCACCGCCGCGCAGCTCTGCGCCGCCATCATCTTCACCTTGGTTGTCGTCTTCCTCCTTGACCGCAATTACCGAGTTCTCCCCAACGCTATTCATGGCTACATGCCTCTGCACCACCCGGGGCTCGTCGTCACCGACATCACCGTCGCCTTTTGCTCCAGCGTCAACATCTTCTCCTCGTGTGACCTCGATCCCCAAGTATGGCATCGTATCGACAAGGACCTCTTCATGGGCCAGGCCTGGACCTCGACTGCCTATCTCTACATGCGCCGCAAGCACGAAAACGAGCTCAAGGCCGATGACAGCGTCGTCATGGACGTCACTGTGGCGCGCCTGGATCCCGGCGTCCAGAACGAGTGGGAGTCAAGGCCCGGAGGCTTGTGGATTAAGCGCTCCAAGGAGAAGAAGTCGACGGACTCCAAGGAAGTAGTCACCAACGTCGACGTCCTCTTTGGCGACGATGCTGTCGAGGCGCGATACGGCTGGGCCATCGTCGGCACTCCCATGCGGCTGAACACGGGCACGTCCTTCCTCAGCGTCCATCTCACCATCCACAGGGGCAGCGCCAAGGAGCCCAAGAAGCCCAAGCCGAGAATCCCGGACAATGGACGCTTCAAGATTATGCAGATTGCCGACTTGCATCTGAGCAACGGAGTCGGTCAGTGTCGGGAGCCTATCCCGGACAGCTACGCCGGCGGCAAATGCGAGGCCGATCCGAGGACCCTGGATTTCGTCAGCAAGATGCTTGACGAGGAGAAGCCCGATTTCGTCGTGCTGAGTGGTGACCAGGTCAATGGCGGCACGGCCCCCGACGCGCCGACGGTTCGTTTGACCCTTCCCATCACCCCCCGCCTCAAAATCATGTCTTCTGACCGGAAGCCTCCTTTCACAGGCCATCTTCAAGTATGCCTCGCTTCTCAGCAAGCGCAAGATTCCTCATGTCGGCATCTTTGGCAATCACGACGATGAGAAGACCATGTCGAGGGCTCGACAGATGGCACTGATGGAGACGCTGCCCTACTCCCTCTCCACGGCCGGGCCCACCGAGGTGGACGGAGTGGGAAACTACTACGTCGAAATCCTGGCGCGCGGCGGCTCAGACCACTCGGCATTGACCATCTACCTGCTAGACACGCACTCGTATTCTCCCGACGAGAGAAAGTTCCCCGGCTACGACTGGATCAAGCCCAGTCAGATCGAGTGGTTCAAGCGCACAGCGGCGAGCTTGAAGAAGAAGCACAGCGAATATACGCATCAGCACATGGACATGGCCTTCATCCACATTCCACTGACCGAATACGCCGACTGGGAACTCCCTCGCGTCGGCGAGTGGCGAGAGGGTGTCACGGCGCCCATACATAATTCTGGCTTCCGGGATGCCCTCGCCGACGAGGGCATTGTCATGGTCAGCGCCGGACAGTACGTTACTCCCTCTCCATCGTGTCAAGACACCACCAACTAACATTTGGCAGCGACCACTGCAACGACTACTGTTCGCTCTCCCTTTCGGGCGACCGAGACCCAAAGAAGAACAAGCCGCTGACGCCGTCCCTCTGGATGTGCTACGCCGGCGGCGTCGGCTTCGGCGGCTATGCCGGGTACGGCGACTATGTGCGGCGCGTGCGCGTATTCGAGGTGGATACGAACAACGCGCGTATCACGACGTGGAAGAGATTGGAGCACGGAAACACGGCCGCTCACGTGGACCAGCAGATCATCGTCGACGGAGGACGACCGGTCGCGCCGCCTCCTCCTCCCCCGCCGCCACAGGGCCAGGCTGCTCCTCAGCCTGCCCAGCCGCCGCCGCCGCCGCCGCCGCCGCCGTTCCAGCAGCCGGCCGCCAATGCGTAGAGCCGGCGGCGGGGAATGAGGCTTGGAAGACGGCCTTGTCTTCTTCTTCTTTCGTTCATGGAGTGGAAATGCGTCTGCTAACTTCAAATGTACATCTGTCGTTTCAGAGCGGCGGGATGTATCCATTACTAGGTAGGAAGAGGGGCCACGACTGACAGGTATATGGGTGAAAAGGACAGGATCGTGGGTTACGACTGAGACGGGGCGGGAAGCCTCCTTATTCGTTTGCGTCGGGGCCTCTGTGTGACACTTTTGGCCGGATATCGGTGAGATACGATGAGCTGACAGTGGCAGGATGGGTGCTGCTTGCAGGCCACCGCATCTGGTACAGCTTTACGAATACTGCTATAGGATATGCCCACTAGGAGAAGACATGAAGATGAGGGCAACGACTAGGATCTGGTTCTGTAATTGTCTTGTAGTGATGGATGTCTATGATTGAGGGCAACCTAAGTCGCCACGGCTAAGCCTCTTCATATACCCAGATGAGAGTCGTCCACGTCAATCAAGCCCTGATCCAGCATATACTTGGCAACAGGGAAGACGGCGAGGGCAAAGTTGCTCCGGTTGGAGAGGACATAGCGAGGAGTGATGTCACTGAAGCCTTTGATTCGGTAGTGGAAGCGGCGCGGGCTAAAGGCGTGCAGGACATACGTGTCAGAGTAGTCTTGAAGCCAAGATGGATGGCTGTAGTCATGCGACTGGAAGAGCGTCCGGCAATCAGGCTTGGACCAGCCACCCGGCGCCAGGGCAGCGCGGTCGAGAATGAGCATCTCGCCCGCATGGGGGACGAGGCTGGTGCCGATACGGGTCATGAGCTCATTGCTATGCGTGGTCCAGCGTCCATCGAAGACACGATGCATCTCTTCATACCACCAATTGACCAAGGTAGCGCTCTTCTTGGCCATGAAAGATCCGCTGACGAGCAATTCGTTTGCCTGTCTCCCACCCACCGCGTTGAAGCCGGCCCGGAGCAAAGGGCGGATGTCGCGAAGCAGATGAGCGTCAAAGTCGAGGTAGACGCCACCATAGTCACGGACAGCCTTGACGCGCACAAAGTCCGACTTGTGCTCCATTTTGCGGATCTCGACTCCGTTGTCGGCCTTGATCGGGAGCTCGACCCGATGGACCGTCATCTCCGGAAGGCCGAGAACGAGCCGACTCCACTTGCCGGACTGACCGTTCCGGGCCCGGGCGATGGCGTCGTCGACGGCGTTGGTGTGGAGAAACATCTGACGCGGACGCCAGTAGTAGCGGGCGGCGAAGACGCAGAGCGCCTGGCTGAATTCGAGCCCAAGCTCGGCCTCTGGCTGAGACATCATGTAGACGAAGTGAGCTCGGTCGGGGATCGCGTTGGCCTGCTCTGGCGGGCTGCTCTCCAGCGGCTGCACCATGGGTGCCTTCACCATGTGTTGTGGCCGGAAGATGCGTTGCTGGTCTTTGGCTTGTGACCAGGGCGCTTTGAACGACTTGTCTCGGTCGTCATAGTGACGGTGGTAATAGAGTGGGATGATGAGTATCGCTATGGTGAGGAGGAGGAGGAGGAGGAGGAGGGCTGTTGGCCGAAGGATTCTGGTCCGTCTTGGCGACATGTTGGCTTGGACGGACCCTGGAAAAAGGGCGTTTGTGAGGAGTAGCCTCGTTGTAGAAAGAGGAATAGGGGAACAGGGGGGGGGCGTTGCTAAGTTGTGAGTTTCTGATGCTCACCAAGGCTCCAAAAGTCTATACTATAGAAGGCCGATGAAGAGACGAAGGGGGGAACAGTTCGGAGGAAAGAAAAAAGGGGCAGGCCCCTTGTGAGTGTGCAGCAAGCATTCTCCGAGCACGACAGAGAGTATTCAGTCCTAGAGATTTGAATTTACACGCGCAGCGGGTTGTTGCAGAGTTAAAATCAGGGGGGGGCGTCTATCTTTCAAGTCTTGACGTCATGGCCGAACCCTTGAGAGTGATGGTCATCAGCTTGCCATGGCCACAAGCCGTCGACGGATTGAAGACTCGACATGGTTAATGTAGGCTATAAAACATGGGGTCCAGCACTCTGTGTAGATTATAAGATCAGAACATGTCTAGTAAAGGTGAGAGCTTGTTCGGTCGAGTTGAGGCACGTGTGAGTGGCCGGGTAGATTCGCTTCGAGCATCCTTCTCAGAAGCCGTGGCGAAACTCTCGTCCAGCATACAGCTCGCTATCCACTGCTGTCATTGATTAGTTGTGTAGTACGACGGGGCGTACAAGTATAGGAGTACGTGGGCTCTTGAGGCTATGCTAACAGAGAGGGTTACGTACGTCTTGACCCAAGATTCAGATTCAGCGTGACTAGGCAGAACTAATTCACATCCACTACTATTATTGATCAGTTGTGTAATACGACGGGACGTACAAGTATAGGAGTACGTACGCTCTTGAGGCTATGCTAACAGAGAGGGTTACGTACGTCTTGACCCAAGATTCAGATTCATCGTGACCAGGCAGAACTTTTTTTTGTCACATTTCCACTCCTTCGCAGAGTTTCAGATGACGCGAAGCTATCTTTCACCTCTTATACGTCGTCGCTCTTTTCAGATGGGATGACCAGCGACGGAAGGAGTAGGGCTTGGGTCTTCTTCTTCTCCAATGGCATCATCCTATTTTAACAAATGCATCATGGACTCAGCTGGGCTCAGTTCGTTGAAACATGGGAGAAAGCAAGCACACTCGTAGATACGCAGACTAACTCCTTTGGTCTTTAGAATGTAGTCCGTTCCTCAAAACCAAACCCCTCCCCCTTTTTCTTTCCAAACCTCCAGACTCCAGCCGTAACCCTGACCTCGTCATCACCGACGCAACGTCCTTCTCTCCCGCTGCGCTGCCAAAAAGTCATCCGTCGCGGGCTTGGCAGTATGCGTCATTCTTATGACCTCTGCTGCGGCCGTGTTCTCACATCAACTTCCTCACGTTCGCACCTAGTTCAAAGCTATGAGTATTTTGGAGAGAGTACTTTGGAGACGATGAGATTCTATTGGGAGAGATATGGGGAACAGAGGCGTTGATTCCGTCATAATTAGAGGTTATACATTCTGGGATATCCGAGTTGTGAGATCTTCATTTAGACATCTATGCAATTCATTGGCTCAGCAAGCCCTATATAACCAAATCACACCATGGGAAGGCTCTCGAAAAGGCCGAATTTTTTTTCCCCTAAATCTTCTTCATCATGGGGGTAGATATGAGCCCTCACGTTCCAGTCTATCACAGCCGTCACAGCCGTAAATCCGTCTGGATCGTTTGGGGCAGCATGCGAGCCAGTTCTTGAATCGACGTCTTGCAGGAGTTTCCGTTTATCATGGCTTCTACTGTCTTCCATCGCCCCTCCAAGGCTGAAGCCAGCCGCTTCCCCCTTGCCGAGCTCAAGGGGCCATGACCTCCTTTTTTTTTTATAAAGACGACTCTAACGGCAACAGAAATGTTCCCCCAATCATCAGCATCAATGTCTGCTCCCCCGCGCCCTCTTAGCAGTCATCTCAAAGCCCCTTCTTCACGGCAAACGAGCCAACAAGCTGAGGCTCAAAGGCCGACAGAAGCTTCCACCCTATGCTCACTCCCGCCGTCGCCGTCCCCGCCGCAAGCACCTATTTCAACCCCTGTCAGTCAGTCCATCTCTGCACGCAAACATATTATCTTGATCGCATACAGCTCTGCCCTGGTCCTCGGCTATATCCGCCGAGCTGCCCCCCACGGGCTTGAGATTCAGCGTCTGCGGAAGCCGTTGAGGACGGAGCATGGGGCCGCCGAGCCTCGTCCTCACAAGGCCGGATTTCATGACCTCTGCGACTGTCAACAACGTGTTTGCCGCCGCCGCGGGGTTCGCTCGTCGGACGACGGATGGCTGTTCCGTGCATGGCTTCACTCCTGACTGATTCTTCGCTAGGGGCGCACCCAAAACGAGTCCGAAGAGGAAGAAGAGGAGACCTGTTATCCTCATGTTGAGGCTGTTGCGCTTGAGTCTTTGGTTTGATGTTTTTTGAAAGCTCCGGTGGTCAGAGGGCAGCAGGTCGGTTTTATAGAAGCTGGCAACGTAGAACGACATGGATACTCAGCCGTTCAGGACTCTAGAAATCCGCTTTCGGCGAGTATCTTTGGCAACCCCTTGGTCAAAAGGCTTCAATAACAAAAGGACAGCTTAGACGAAGATATGGCATGTCATAGTACCAGACCAACTACCCTTCTCGTATCAGCTACGAGAAAACTTGGCGGCCACGATGCTACTACCCGGTGGGATTATTGAAGCCAAGGGACCAAGCAGCAAAATCACTTGCGATCGGCTGCGTCACGAACAGCGCCGAAGACTTGATCCTTGTTGCAACAAGGTCGATGTCGTTTCCTCCCGTACAAAAAGCAATGCACACCAACACCGCTGTGTTGCCTCGTTCCCCTTGGACGGGTCATGGCTCTGTCATGTTTCTATGTCAAGACTCCAACCTCAGGGCTATACCGAGACGTCAAGTTCAAAACAAAGCCTTAACCTCGCCCATCGTCTCCCCCATCAATAACCAACTCGGTCGACCAGACGACAGCCGCGGACGCGCCCAAACAAAGCCACCGAGTCCCCGTCCGCCAAGAGGTTACTGACAAGTTGATTACATGTCATACGATATGATGATACATACATCACATACTTCTTCTCTACCTACTTTACCTGCGTATGTCCACCGCAATCCTCAAACCAACTTTACGACAAAAGTGTAGGGTCACGGCAAATGATTTTGGAAGAAGTGACATCCATTTCTCGAGAGGGGATGCCGTTTTTGGAGGCAGATTTGCTGAGGGCCAGCACAGCCACCCACTGCAGGCTCTTGCGATGCAACTGATCTCCGACAGCACATGCGCTCCAACAACAAAGGTGCCAGCCATCAGAGCGATGCTGAAAAGGTCGAAATGGTATTAAATCCCTCCCTTAACCATGTTCGTCAAAGTTACAAACCATCACAGAACCTCAGCCTGATGAAAGAGACTATGGCTAGATTACCATCAATACTTCGTGTTCAGCAGTCGTCGGCCTACTACCGATCGAAGAGCCAGCAGCTCAGGAAGCATGGCGCTGTGAAGAAACGACACGCCGCGACAACCAAGGTCAACATGCATGGCGTTAATATATAACATGCTTTTCCTCGAAGAACTGAACACTCATACAAGATAGACATTACGCGCATTTGAAGGTTGATCTCGCGAACCACCTATCCCGCTCGTCCAAGGAAGACATCATGACGTTCCTGGAATAGATGCTAGACTCGTGTTGCAGAATACGCAAGAAGAGCACTGTCCATGCGTATAAGAGAATTCTCTTTCAGGTTTACCGGAAATCAATTAGCATCGATTTTGACAGAGAGGCAAATGAAGAGATCAATAACGTGAGATTTGCCCCTAGAGCTATTGCGAACCTTGCTCATATTACCGGTCAGTACATAAACGGCTATCTCACGATCCGCTACGGGCTCGACACGTCCGTGAGCGACAAGCCTGTAATGAACATTGATGATGTATATCTCGTTCAATATCATCATTGGACCCATGACACATCGGTCTTCCCTGATGAGCGCCAACGAATGCAGTTGGCTTTCTTAGTTTTGCTACAAGCTTACATAGCAAGCCGACCTCGTGTTCTCGTTTATAAACATCTTAACGAAAATGATATTCATGACCATTTCTTTGGACGATGCTCGCTTGCGAAGACAGTCTGTGAGCGCCGAGACAATCTTGCTGTAGTTCTTGATAAAGCGGCGGTAGAAGCCAGTGAATCCTAGGAAAATCTGGACGTCCTTGACGGAACGGGGTACTGGCCACTCTGCCATCGCCTGGACTCGTTCTTCTTCCTCGACTACGAAGCCGAGAAAGGAGACCCTCTTCACCGAGAATTCGCATTTGCTCAAGTTGGCGTAAAGGCCTGCGTGTCGCAACCTCTGCAAGACCTCCTTCACGTGGTCCTCGTGTCGTGCCGGGTCTTCACTGAAGATGAGGATATCGTCCAGGTAGACGACACATATAATGTCAATCAGGCCTTCTAACGCGTCGTTGATGTATGTACTGCTGAAAAGACGCGGGGGCATTGATTCCTTGAGTAGGACGTGCATAGTTCCTTGTGTGCCGATCTTGCTATGGTCTGCCGTTTCTTGGTTCGACCCGTTGCCAATCGCTTTTGGTGAGCAGCCTTGGGGAGATCAGGTTGTGGTGGCTACCTTGATCTAGCAAGGCGAAGCTGTCTCTAGACCACCGGCCGTCCTGTCGCAACTGGTAGGGTATCCAGTTTTCACCGCTTTGAGACAGGAGCCGGTGCGGTCCCTAATCTTCATCCTCCTGATCTTGCCGAACCCTGCGCACCCCGTTTGCACCTGTAGCTGGATCATTGTGGCGGGTTGTGGTATGCCTGCCGTCGCCACATCGTTTGCAATCGGACTCAGGGCAGTTTGGCCGTATGTGACCGGGCATCCCACATTTATAGCAGGCCGTCGGTTTCTCCCTTCCTGCCGACGTATCACCCCTACCTACCAGAAGCGTCCGCTTGTCTTGCTTCTCTAGCGGTCCGGTCGGCGTGGTGTTCCTTTTCGTGGAAATCCTCATCGTACTCATGACCCTTCTCTACCAAGTCGTTCCACAACTTTGGGTAGTCAAGTCGTTCCACGACTTGGGGTAGTTCTGGGACCGGAAGAGATCCTTAATATCCTTGTTACAGCAGAACAGGAACATCTCAATGCGCAGCCAGTCTGGGACGGCATGAGGGAACTCGCTCGGTACTGCCGAAAGAAATCCCGAAAATGACTGATTGGGCTTCTGCTTGAGCTTTGGTCAGGCTCGTGTACGCAGTCCGGGTCCGTCCTCGGGGATTGTTGATATTGCTCCAGAACCAGTCTTCCATGTCTCCCCAAGTCATGTTCTCTTCGCTCCCGTCGAATTTGAGCTGTAGGTTATCTAGGAAGTCTCTCCTCAACGTCTGACTGAGATTGTCCAGCTGCTAGCCTGATTCTCCTCTGCTCGTCCCGGTAGTGGCGGGGGTGCTCTCGGAACACCCATTGGAGGGTCCCCACAAAGGTAGAGAGCTCGGCTGCCGAGTTTCCGTGGAATTGTTGAATCTGGACCTGAGTTTTGTTCTTGGGCTCGTAAACGGGACAACGTTGACGAATAAATTCCCGTAAGCGCGGGCTAGATTCAGGCGACCTAGACCGTCGTCGTGATCGAGAGCCACGTTCGCCCGAATTTTCTAAGAGGGCGCTTCTTAGAAGTTGCTGTATTTGCTCCCCTTGCCGCCGCGAATGATTGATCAGCTGATCTAGCTGTTGGCGAATCTCTCCTAGCTCAGTTTGCGCGTTCCCTGAGCTCCATTGGAGGCCACGTTGGAGGTGGTGGGTTCAGCTTGTTGTCCCACATTCTCGCCCCGCTGGAGTCTGCCATGCGACTCTTTTCTTTTCTTCCACAGCTGCCCAAACCCTGCTCCTAGCCACGGGCACCACTCCGGGAGACGGCTCAGCCACCATTTGGCTATCACTTGGCGTGAAGCACGCATGATTTGCGTCACCCGACTCCACTGGCACCTAAAATAGACGGCTTCGTATTGTCGTCGCAATGGAATTTGGTTCCTGCGCGCTTTCCAGGCTACGATGCTGCTCCTCAACCGCCTAGTGAATTGCCACCATTCTCGCCCGGCGAAACAGGCATGTAAGCGTATGAGCCTCTAAGAAACTACCTAGTTTTACAGTAGGTGCTGTACAACTTCTCGTCATCGGGCAAGAGCAGTGTCTGCTTTCACAACGTCAATCAAGTCTCTTGGCCATGGCACAAAATATACCTACGTAGTCAGTAGGTACTGACTCGATTCCGTGCCGTGAATACTCCACTTAAGGAGAACAAATGACGAAGTCGAGTCGTTCCACCGTAGGTATTGAAATTTCCTGAGTAGGTACTACTCAGGAAATTTCAAAGATAGCAAGATGACCCTGCGAACACCGGGGAGCCCTACTGTAGTAGGTGCTATACACGTACGTCAGCCAGCTCGTATAGGGCAAGGTCATCGCCCCTACCGCCTAATAAGGTTAGCGGAATCTTCTAATTCCGTAACTGCCTCCGGTAGCTCGGCCGCGGAGCCACTTTAACTTAATTGCAAATAAGCTATTGGCTCTATGGCCCAAGAGTCGAACTGCTCTATGCATGCTCCTGACCCATGCGAAGGCTGTGAATGGACCACCTCTTCAGTCTACAGGACAGCCATATAAGTGCCCTCATCGAACCTGCAAAATGCCCGTAACAACAGGACGCTCGCTTCAGGCATACATATTCCAGAATTCGCTCATTCGTCCGGAATGCCTTACACAAGACTGGCCTCGATATGTGGGCTTTTGGCCGCTGCGGCCACTTGGCCCACTCTTGTCAGCGGCCAGAGGTTTCGGTGCGGCGTGAAGCCGGTAAAGGGGTCCCTACTTGGCGATGAGGCGAGAATCGTATCGGAAGATACCACCACAGCATTGTCGCCTCGTGATTTATCGACGAGCAATGCTACTGCGATTCGGGTTGAGACCTACATACATGTCATTGCAAGCGGAACCAACTCGACAGGTCATCTAAGTGTGAGTAACATGTCCTAACTTAAAGTCGTTTGCTTCAGCTAACAGCCTCCGGAGCGTGATGTTGTGATGAAGCAGTTTGATGTTTTGAACCAAGACTTCTCAAGTGCCGGCATCTCCTTCCAATTAGCCAATTTGAGTTGGATAGTCAAGCCTGAGTGGGCAAGGCCTGATAATGACGCATGGGATAAAATCCAAGAAGCATTGAATCAGGGAGGCAACAACACCCTAAACATATACATTACAGAAGAACTAATCGACAAGGAACCTGAACCACCCAAACCTCCCAAGATCTGCAGAGACGACAAAGTCGCTGCCAAGGGGATTGATGGAGCATTGCTTTCCGGGATGGAGAACGGAACAGTGGTAGCAGGGGTGAACAATGGAACAAAGCCTTCTACTCTCTTTGGGATTGCAACTGTCCCCTGGGCGCTCGGTAAGGGAGGTTTCGACAACGCCGCCTTTATTGTGGCTAAAAGTCTCCCTGGAGGGGCCGGGGGCAAATATCTGGGAAAGACGGCCGTTCATGAGGTCGGCCACTGGCTTGGTCTTCTTCACACCTTCAATGACGAATGTAGCGACGACTTCGGCGACCTGGTTCCTGATACCCCCTTTTCAATTGGGCCTTCTTGGGGGTGTCCGGAGGGTCGCGATTCCTTCCCCGACAGGCCCGGCCTCGACCCTATCCATAACTACATGGATTACTCTGACGAGTAGGACTCCACATCCGATAGCGTTTTGACGAGGAACCAAGCTGACGTACGAAAATAGATCATGCAAGACAGAGTTTACACCCGGTCAGATGAGGCGAATGCGTAAAATGTGGAATACCTTGCGCAACCCGGATGGGCGTACACCTCCGCCGGCACCAGGGTTCAACGGCAAACTTCGCGCAGAGTGTGAGAAATACTGCATTTACTACACGGAATGTAACTTTTTGGCCGCGAACCGCAACCCCATGCCTGAGGTCTGTTGGTGCAAGCTTCAGACAGATTTGGGAATTGTCGCGGACAAAATTCCATGTCTTACATGATAGGTACTCGTTGCAATGGGCACCCCTATTTGGAACGCCTCGAGAAGGTCGTTTTATTGAACCTTTCGATTCTATCTTCCTAGAGTCAGTCAGGAGCCTTCGACGGCCCTTGAGGCCGGCCTACAGGCACCTATTTCTTCCTATCCACATGATGTCCCGACTTCTTTTTGAGACAGTTCTTGAAATAGGACACTTGGACCTATAAGAGACTCGTCCCATCAGGATAGTGGCTTTCCCATAAATATCAGCTCAGTTCTTATTCAACATAGTTGACTTCAGTTTGCGAACGCGAACAACCCGTCAGCGTCAGGCAGCCTCGTTCATTTGCACTCCGGGTGTTGAAGAGGGCAGGATCGCAGCAGTTTTCCCCCAGCTTGTACAGGAAGGGCGTCGCTTCACGATAGGCGTCGTTCACACATGTAGGTGGGATGGGTATTTCGTCTTCCTCCATCCCACCCTCATCGTCCGTTTCTTTCTCGGAATTATCGTCCGCTTGTAAGTCGGTCTTGCCGTCCCAAAAGTATACCTCGCCGATGAACGGCTGGTCTACACCGATTTTGCCTGCGGCATCTTGCAGCTCTGTCTCACTTGTTAGTAGGCGTGCGTGATTGGTAGGCAAAGTCCTACGTACTCTCGAACGCGTCCTTTGCGTTTTCTTTTGCTGGCAATAGTGTGGATGTGTCATACAGCCCAAGCGTCTCCACGAAACTAATTTGTTGGCGTCAGATGAGTCGGGATCTATCGACAAGATCTCTACGTGTGCATCCTTGGGACACTTCATAATTCGCCACAATTTCTTCGTCTGCGGCTTTGACGGCGTCTTGGGGCGACTGAGTAGGCGGCTTTGCCGGTGCGGATGGAGACTGGTGCTGCCTACGGGCAATATCTGAAGATAAAGCTGTGCTGAAGCGGCTGAAAGAGATCAACGACCGGATCAAAGAAGGAAACATATCCTAAAACGCCAAAACAAAGAACTAGAGCGAACGTGTCTCCGACAGTCTGTGGTTGATCCCGGCTTCATTCTTCGCGTGAATCACTTCTCAGCGGGTTCATATACGCGCCCGTCTTCATCACTTTCTGTCCCTTTCTCCCAAATAATCGGCAGCCAAACGGAAATGATTATGTGCAACCACGTCTTTCGAACCATGCTGACGGTCCGCCGTCTCCCCTAGTGGCGGTCAGGGGTGGAGCTGGAGGCAGGATTCTGCCCGCTGATATTATCTCCATCCCCTTAGCTCAAGGTATGGCAATATGTTTGCCTGCATTTTTGGATGAGGGCAGACATTGGAAGTAACGGAAATGGCGAAGCTTGCCTTCATGGCAAGTGGCCGGTTGCCCATCCGAGTCGGCATCAACATCGGGAGAAAAAGGCAGCCCCAGATAGATGTTTCCATAGTGCTTAGATACGTATTCTGAATATCTGGGTGCCGGGCTGCCTCCGTCCGCCAGTTTCGGCTGTGCCTAAAAGCAGGCTGTACTCCAACTGACCAGCAGCAAGGCCCGCTGCTATTGTCATATTGGCAGAAAGAGCACGTTGATGGAAAGGTAACCCTGTACATAAGTGACGAATAACTGATCGAGGCTTCTTTCCATAGCTTTCCGTGTTTTTCAGACGCTTTGTTGTAGCCGTATTCATCACTCATCCTTGGTCTTCCCGTCAGTGACAAGCGTCAATACTCCTTAACAAGTGCTTACTGTGCATTTCGACTTCGGAACGGCGCAGCGGACCAAATGGCCTATATTTCGTGGACGTACAATACGCAGAGGTTTTGGCTTTTGAGGCTGGCTTCGTACACGAAGCTGCGTAAACATATCCCAGCCCATTTCTTAGAGCAACGTCAAGTATCATCCCATCTACGTTCAGAAAAGGTAGAGATAAATTTACATGTGCTTAGTGCGCTGCAGGATCATAATTATCAGATTATTGGGTCGCATACACCCAGAGCATACGCATGCCAGGACAAGCAGGAAGGGAGGTCATACGCGGTATAAATATGAGACTGCAATTGCACGGCGAATGTGGTAGTCGAGGAGGAAGAGGGTGAATGGGCGGTTTACCATGACGGGGGTTCAACCGGTGCGCGCGCCACGGTCGTAAGGGGCTCGATGAGGGGGAATCTAAATTTGAATTACAGCTTTGAAAACATAGCCCTATGTCCCGCACCCAGTCACCTCTTCTTGGCCTTCATCTAGCCTCTCCAGCCACGCGATGGGTAGATCTCGATACGGAAAAGCCTGCAACTTAGTACCCTCAGTATCTGAAAAGACGGAGACGAAAGGAGCGCAAGCCCGGTGAACGAGCATGAGGCAATAAACATGACAAGAACAAAGACGTCGCATGTGAAGCCGGCGGGAGGAATCCTCCGGGATCGTCATCTCAGCCAAACAGGCAGCAGCGACGAAGGCTAATAGGGCCGTGCGATGGGTCGCAGATGGTCGAGGAAGGGAGGGATTGTTGGCAGCAGAGAAGAGAGGGGGGGAGTGAGAAAAATACGGGATGAGTTGAGGTGTAAGGGGTCGGGCCTTCTTATAGAAATCGCGAATGCGGCAAGTAGCCGAAAAGGGGAGGGGCATGCCCGAAAGGGAAGGCGGTGGTGGGCGGCGGGGATCTTGCAACGACCGACTTCACGCAACACACACAAAAACAAAGAGAGCAGCCAAGTAAACAGGACAGGAACAAAAGCCGCATGACTTTGAAGTTCCCATGCGTGAATGCTGGACTATCGGCCCTCACATTTTTCCCTCCCCATGCTCCACCCATCCATCCATCGTCCGGAACTGATAGACGCCCCATCCCACTCTATCGACTGCTACCATCACACAAAAGAGTACAGACAGCTTCGGTATACAGACAGCTTCGGTATACAGACAGTTTCGGTATACAGACAGTTTCGGTATACAGACAGTTTCGGTATACAGACAGACAGATATTTGTGTCTCCGTACCTGGTTGCCCTTCCATATCCTCAAGACACGAAAGGGGGGGGGGGGAGGGGAATCGGCAAGATGCACAAAGAACATAAGAGACAACCGCCCTCAAAAGCTCAATGAAAAGGAAAAAGTGGTTGGAAGAGAAAGAAACATTCAAGCCCGGACAACCTCTTGGTGAAGCAGCCGCAGTACGCAGCTCGCCTCGGCCACCGTCGGAAATTGGAAGCACCACTTCTTGATGTTCCCGCCCGTCGCCCCTGTCGCGGGAGCCATTCCCGAGACTCCGTCGCCGTCTTTGACCTCCTCCCAGACGCCGCAGACGATGCCCCTGCTGCCCATGGCGGAGAAGCAGCCGCTCCCGAGGACGGCGTCGAGCACCAGCTTGGGCTCCTCCCCTTCTTTCTTGGCCATGGTCAACGCCGTCACCCGCTTCTCCAGCCCGTGGTTCGCCCTCAGCGCCTGGTGCCATCCCGGCGGTGGCCGCCTGACCTGCAGCGTGCAGTTGCCAAGGTCCTCCCACTTGGCCGCCGCCACCAGGAGATGCAGCCTGATCTGGATGTTATCTCCTCCGGAACCCGTCTGGCACGTGACGCTCGTCGAAGGGGACCGCAGGGCCGAGTCGCCGCCGCCGCCGCCGGAGGAGGAGGAGCCGAGGGTATAGAGACTGTGCCCGCAGCCCCGCGAACTCTGCCTATCGACGGACGAGCGCGCAATGTTGAACGACAGGTTCCCGGCGAGCGTAAGCTTGCGGAGGAAACTAGATGCTGACGGCGTCGACGAGGGCGACGAGCTGGCCCCGTCTTGGGATTGGGACGGTGCTCTCACGGAGCCGCGATAGCTGTCCCTCCTACCAAACCAGGTCCGCTGCCGGCTACCGGAGCCCCGCTCACCCTCGGCGGGGGCCTTGCGCTCGCCAAAGCTCCGGAAGCGAGCCTCGTTCTCGAGCTGTATAAATTTCTCGTTGTTTAGGCGGGCGTGGTGGACAGACATGTATAGACTGAAGCAGTCGGGCGCGTTGTGGCAGCGGAAGCGGAAATTGCCCCCGTTATGCATGGCGTGCAGCAGGCAGTGCGGCTGGACCGACGACCGGACTTCGAGATCGAGCGCCGTACTCTGTCTGATGAGCACAAGTGGCGTGAGGTCCAGGGCCAGCAGGGGCTTGACGCTACCAGGGGCCGTGTACATCTTTCGGGCGTTGTACGCCTCGACCAGTCCGGCCGTGACGACGACGTGGCACGGCTGCGCCGAAATGTCCTTCCACGTGCCCTTGTCCGACCAGCGCGAGATGGAGGCGAGGAACCGGTCCGAGCTCTTTTCCGGCGCCGGCTTGTGGCCCTTCCAGCCGGCCTGGGAGGCCGAGTGAGAGGGCGTCAAGCTGTGGATCGACGTCGACGTCGAGACCGCAGATCCCTTTTCGTGCCTGATGCTGATGCCGAGCTCCGTCTCGGGGATGTCGAGGCTGTCAATCTCGTCGTCGGACGAGTCCGAGTCGAATTCGTCGGAAGAGTAGGTGCCAGAGGTTGAAGACGTATCGGACGGCAGGTACTCGTGCTTGAGAGGGGATGATCCTCGGCGCTTGACGCCACGATCGCCGCCCTTGGCCTCGACTGGGGCGGGGAAGGCCGGGGACGATACCTCCATGTGCCACGGGCTGGCGCTAGGCGATCGGTGAAGCGGCGGCGGCGGGAGCGGACGGGGCGTGCTGCTGCTCGGACTGCTGCCCGGGCTGAGGGAGCGCGGATCGGGCCGCATGCTCTCCTTCAGCGGCCGACTCCTTTCCCCCCCGCCCCGAGTGGGAGTCTTTGCGAGATGGTCTTCGTCGTTGCCGGAGGACTGAGACGACGTGGTCGAGGCTCGGGGCCGGTATCGGGATGGCAGCATTCGCCGGGCGTCCTGGCCGGACGACGGCGAATCCTGAGTATTAGGCGTAGGCGGCCGCGGTCCTAGTGGCTTCGGCTCGGCTTCGGCCGGAAGCTCCCGCGACGTCATCTCGGGAGACGTCGGTGGACTCGGCTCGAGCTCCGAAGGAGGCTCGGGAGAAGAAGGTATAATGTCCAGCCAGTCTCGGATCTGATCTCCGTTGTCCCCGCTGAGAACGAGTAGTTCGTGCCACGGCTGGCCGTCGTGCGTACCGCGGGCCATGACGATGAGCTCCGAGCTGCACAGACCTACTCGCGCCGATAGCGTCGGCATGGAAAAGGGCGCAAAGAGGAGGAAGGATCTTCTACCGTCGCCGATCTCTCGGACGAGCAGATCCCCCCGATCGTCGGCGTCGCTCTGCCTGTCACGGTGAACCAGCTCGACCCGACACTCGAGCCTCTGTCCGTTGGAGTGCGCCAAGCTGAGCGAGAAGAGATCCTTGGCGTTGACTTGGCGGTTGCCGTCGATTTCGACCGAGCCCACGGCCGGATCCAGCGTTCTCAGGTCCCGGGCCCTGGACGTGTCCGTCTTGATGGCGTCTTCGTCCGTCATCCTAGCCGTCTCTTCCCTGTGTCTTCTCCGCGCCTTCGCCTCGAGATGCTCAAAGTCATGCGCCAGGTCGCGCGTGTCGGCAGAGACCACGAGAGCATCGACGCACTGGAAGAGCCTCGACATTTGCTTGACCCGCATCAGAGGCCTCTTCAGCAGGTAGGCGACGGCCACGCGCTCCCCCTGGGCGTTGACAATGTCCCCCTTGTCGTTCCTCGGCAGTGCGTTGAGCAGAGAGTCGTCGTCGGCGGCGGCGGCCGAGCTGCCCACTGCCGGAGCGAGGTTCACGATGACGTCCTCGAACCCCAGCCGCCAGGCGTTCAGGTAGCTGTTGTAAATGGGCACCAGCCCGTGCGCCCAGTTGGATAGCCTGCGGATGTCCGAGACGGGCGCCTTCCTGTGCGCGTTCTTGAGCTTCTCGAGGGCGACCCCCATGCCGACGACGGCCTTGCACAAGCCGTCGGGCGTCGAGGAGCTGCTCCCGAAGAGATCCGTCGATTTCGCGCCGTCGAGGACATGGGAGAGCAAAACGGGCACCACCCCGTCTACCAACGTCTTGAGCTCTCGCACGTAGAGGTCCTCGTCATCGATGAATTCCTGCAGCAGCTCGTCGGCCGTCACGTCCGGAGTCGCACCCCGGGCCGTCCGCCTCAGGCTCGGCCGCGATCTCTTGTCCTTGATTCCGCTCGGTGCGCTGGCATTTTCGGGCAGGGAGAGCATCGATACCAAATCCGAATGGCGCGTGAGCCTCCTCTCGAGTCTCACCACGGGACTGGACGGCCTCGGCGGCTCGCTGTCGGCGGTGATTGTCGATTGCGTCACCGTGGAATGGGTCACGTCTGAAGTCAAATCCGAGCCGAGGGCACTGGAGTCTTCTTCGGATAGAATGGTCGAAAGCTCTCGCTTGCCGCTTGTCGGCGGCCGAGTCTTTAGGGGTGCGGGCATAGCGTCCTTTGCCAGCCGGCCATCGTCGGCGGGACGAGAGGCGTCGCCGTGCGGCCGGGAGGTTGGCCCATGATCCGAGGAGCAGTAGCTGGTCGGCGCCTCATCTTGGCCATCATACTTTCGCTCCTCATGGCTCTGGTAGCTTTTTGGCTGAGTGATGTGACCCGTGGACTCGCCGTGGAAAGCCTCCTTCAGTACGCCTAGTAGCGGACGTCGGCCGCCCGACCTCAGGGGCGACGAGGGTCCCCTAGTTGCCCGTCGCCTCTGCAGGCCGTTGGAGCCCGGGCTTTGGGCTTCATCCGCTGAAGGGCCCGCTCGTTTCGCCGTCTTCGTGCTCCCCGACGGGGACGACCTATTCCTAGGGCTCTCGGCATCTTCGGACGTAGAGGTCGGCTGGCGGAACTGTTTCGCTTCCCGATACGACCCACGCCGAGCCTTGTTCTGCTCTATCGAATGTTCGTCATCGGGTTTGGGGACTTTCGCCGTGGCACTGCCAACAAACGGATCAACCGTGTTTTTCAGCCAGTCCTCGATGCTCGGAGGAGTATTCGCCAGGGGCTGCCTTGGCGACTCGTTGATGTCATGGATCATCTTCTTGCCTTCCTCCATCACCTTTTTGAAGACGCTAGGCATCGATTTGTGCGAGTACCTCTCCTCCTTGGGGCGCCTCGGCCTCGTCTTGCCCGAAACATCGAGCTCGCTGAAGGCGGAGTGGCCAAAGGGGATTTCTCCTGGTATGTCTGCCAGGGACTTGGTTGCTAGACTAGACGTTAGGTCCAATGCTCGGATGTTTGTGCACGAAGCCTCGTCAATGGGGCTCGCTGGATTCCTGGGCTTCGCATTCGTTGCTCGTCGCTTCGATCCTGGGGCCTTGGTAGGGGTGTCGACCTCCTCAACAACTTGGATCATGTCTGCGTCTTCAAGAATTGATCCGTCAGGAATTGACTGTTGAGACGGCGAGTTCCCAGCCTTGAGGCGATCAGCAGAAGATGCCTTGCGTTCGGACACCAAGCTCGGTCGGGGTTTCGCCTTCGTTCCCCGGGTATCGGCTCTGACCTTTTTGCGGCAACAGTCCTGACTTTGGGATGCAAGAAGGGCGTCGGCGTCGGTGGCGTGCGGTTCGGCGCCGTCATCGCCGAGCCTCCGGCCAGAAAGTGGAGTTCCGCAGCCGGGCGTGGGGCTCGGGGTATGCCTCGACGTGGCCTGACTGGATGCACATCTGCCACCGCTGGTGTTCGGCCTGCCGGGCCGAGAACTCGTCGGCTTGGATTTGGGAGACAAGCGGGCGTGGGGCAGCGTGGAGTCAGAGGTGTCGACCTTGGCGGCCCAAGCCTTGACTTTGACCGACACTGGTAGGTTCGGGGCCGATCGATGGATGAAGTCGGCAGGGATGGGCTTGACCTTGGGACTCGGAGTCTGGCGGACCTTGGGTGGGACGTGCCGAGGGGGGCTCTTCCGGCCCCTGGCCTTCCTCCAGTTGTCGTCACTAACAACTCTCTTCCTAGGAGGTGCGACAGGTGGACAACCGGCGGGCTCGACGCTGGAGATGGCGTTGTGCTTCGGTTTTGGCATCCGATTCCTAATGCGAATCCGGTCCTCCTCGTTGACACTCTCCTCGTCGTCTTCTGCAAAGGCTAGTTCCGTCGGCTCCGTCACCGCCTCGTCCGGATCGCCTTTTGCAACGGCAGAGGCGTTGGCCTTTTGCCAGGCCTGGACTCTTTGGCGCACTCCACCGGGGGCCGAAATTCGCCTGACGGAGTTTTGCCTCATCTCGTGGCGAAGCTCGGCCTTGACGGCCTCGACGCTGAGGCGGCGTTGGCGTTGCGCCGCTCTCCGGGCCGGGGATGGTCGCCCGCGGAGGAAGTCGGTGAGAAGCGTGGGCTCGGGATGCTTCCTGTTTCCCGGACGCGCTCGGTTCGCCGTGGCAGCTGGTGCAGATTTTGGCATGGCCTTGGAGCCCGGGGTTTTTTTGGGAGACGGCGTCGTCGGCGGGACATGGCGAGCATCGCGGTCGTCACTGGCAGGCTCGAGGCCCGGAGAAGGCTTGAGAGAGGAGGTGGCGGCATCGGGCGACGCATCGTCGTCGTCTCTGACACGGTTTGAAGAAGGCATAGTACCTCAGTCTGCATCGAGCCATCTTTCAGCCGCTACCCCGAGGAAGGAGCCAAGACGAGAAAAAGGAAAGGCTCAAGTGGCAAGGCTGTCGCGACACGTTTTCCCTTTCGGCTTGGACAACACATTCTTACATCAGGACAGTATCATGCTGTTGCAGCCGTCGACGAGGCGCGCGACGCTATTGGGACGGCATCACCGATAGAGGATCTGTCGCGATGTATGCCCAAGTACGGAATGTTAATGTCGTGGCTCCAACAAAGCGGGCGGCTGCCCGACAGAGCAAGGCGAATCAACTGGCGACAAATGGCTTGGCGAGGCGCATGCGCAGGATGAGAGAGAAGCGGATCGGAGGGAGAAAAATGAGGAGGTGAAGAAAGAAGTTGTCGACGATGCGGATGCCGCAGTAACCAGCAGGTGGGGGGGAGGGGGAGCTGAGGTGAGGTGACACCTAAACAACCACACAGAGCACAGACTTCGTGTTCAGGGTACTGGCTATAGAGGGCTGGATTGGGCGACGTGCTTGGGTAGAGGATACACAGCTTCCTCGGCGAACCTCCCCTCCCTGGCTCGCGAGCTCTCAGCTCTTATTGATAGGTGCTACCTACCTACCTACTCAACTACCCAGTGTCTCGTACCACCACGTTGCCAGTATAGCAGCACAGCTTTATAGCCCTCTGCTTCCTACTACTAGGTAGGTACAGTGGGGCACCGAAAGTTCCGGTCAATCCTACCCACCTCGACGCGCCAACGCGTCTTTACGTATCTACCCTCCCTCT